>JAXQGT010000617.1:0-10290 GCA_037040375.1 Basipetospora sp. M8501
GGTAGAGGTCGAACAGAACTCCAGCACTGCCCCGCGTCCGATCAAGAGCACACGGGCGGGGACGAAGCGTACCTGCGTGCGGGACGAGGAAAGCGAGGGGGCTGCCACGAACAGTATCGCGGTCGCTCCTGTCCCGAGGCTTTTCCAAGACGTGGCGAAACTGAAGGCGCACCCGGAACAAAAAAACACCACGTCCAGTAGCAGGAAGCACCGATCGAAAATTTCGACAACCTCCCACCGCGTCGTTAAGACGTCGGGAAGGGCAAGGAAGGAACAGCCCGTGACGAGTACCCTTCCAATCGACGAGCTTTTCAGAAGGGCCCAGGAGGCCGCAGACACCAAGGGCCTCCCCACCAGCCTCGCCGAACTGTCAAGCCTGCACAAGGCTTTCCTAAACATCATCACCATCCAGCTCGCCCACAACAGTTCCGACGCGCCGATAGACGCCCGCCTCCTCTGTGCAAACATCTCGCGAACGTGGGGTAAGCGCACCGTCACGGTCGAGGACATCCGCACCTGCATCGCCCTGCAGTCGAGTACCGTGCCTGGACAACAATCCGCGACGGCTTCTTCTTCTCCCTTCGTCGTGTCCGACTATGGCCGGGGCAAGATCTGCGTTGAGCTGGATCCCAAGCTCCGTGGGGGTCCCGTGAACGAGGCGGTGCTCTGCAGGCAGTTCGACGACAACCTGCGTGCGCTGTGCGCCGAGCGCGCCGCGGACGAGATGTCCGACCTCGACATCCCCCTCGCGAACCTCTCGCTCGCCGAGCTGCCCATGGCTCCGATCGCCTCTCTCGGCGCCAACTTCGGCGCGAACCCGCTCATCGCCAAGGGCCAGCGGGCCCTGGCAGAACTTAAGAACGGCATCATCGCGAAGCAACAGGAAGAGGCTGCGCGCAAGAAGGAGGCAGTGCCGACCACGAAAGCGGACGGCACCAAGATGTCACTACTCGATCGCATCCGGATGAAGGACCTTGCCAGGGCCGGCGGGCCTCAGGGACCCACCCCCGAGGAGCTCCAGCGCCGTGCCGCTCTCCAGCGCGTCCAGGACGTGGCCGCCACTGTCTCCGCACTGAGCCTGGCGAACCCGGTTCCCAGGCTCTCGTTCACCATGGCGGGGCTGTTGCTGAAGCTGAAGGACTCGCTGCGAACGCCCATCTCGTCCGAGGAGGGCGCTACGTGTGTGAGGCTCATGGCTGCGGAGGTCGCTCCCCAGTGGATGCAGATTGTGAAGATTGGGGCCAGGGAACACATTGTGATTCAGAGGGCTTTCCAGCCTGTGGACAAGGCCATTAAGGAGCGGGTGGCGAAGCTGTGCTCTTAGACAGCGGTCCAGAAGATCATGGTGCTGAAGACAACGGTGTTTCTGTACTACGGTGGGGTGTTCAAGTGAGGTTGTTTGTCTATTCTTGTAGCATTGCGAAGCTGGAAGATATCTGGGCGTTTGGATTGGTTTTTGTTGGGTATTAAGTTGGGCCATGTTGGCATTGGTGTCAAGGGAGACTGCACGAGTAGCATAGGACGAGACTTTGAACCGTCCTGAAATTAGGTTGTTCGGGTTTAACATCGCCAGCATTCTAATACACACACCTCAACAATCTTGACTGTGCCCTCGGCTTCGGACATGTCGTTCTTTACAGGCGGGGAGAATAGATGTGGAATTGGCTTGCCCATCGCATCAACTGTTTTTTGGTCTATTTTGGAAACAATCTATGCTGCCCACACAAGACGGGGAAGAAAAAGGACATGTGTAGAGGGCAGAGGGAGCAGAAAAAGAGGCACATTGCCCAAAGTGGCAAACTCCAGATGCAGCCGTGCGATGCGCGCTGTCGTGACGAAACCCGTCCTCACTGCCTGTATCCAGCCCGCTTCAACTGGACACCCACGATGCAGCCAAAAGCTTGGGCAAGACGCTAAGGTCCGGAATTCCCGGTCCCCGGGGATCCTTGAGGCGCCTTCTGAATGAACGATCCATCCCTCCTTCGACAAAAAAGTAAACGCCAGACCCTATCGTTCCCTCACACTCTGTCTCAAGTGCTGGGCCAAGGTCATTGACGCTTGGTTTTCCTCCCAATGTTCACCGTTGCGATGGCCCCGTAAGAGGTAAATTGCTGAGTGAAGGGAATGAGCGCTAGTTTCATTTCCGGTCCCTTTTCTTACTTCTTCTTGGCGAACTTGGGGGCGCCGATGTCGCTACCCCGGAGCTTGACGTTCAGCACCCGCTCCATGGAGGCGAGCACCTTCTGGTCGGGGATGGCGGTGCCCCGCTCCATGTCGCCGACGACAGTGGGCGTGGTGTTGCACCGCGTGGCGAGGTCCTTCTGGGTCATCTTGGGCTCCATGGCCTGGCGGGCCCTGGAGATGGCGTTGCCGACCTCCTTGCCAACGGTGTTGGGCTTGATGATGTCGTCAGAGCGGTCGACCTTTGTGAGGCGCTGACCCTCAGTGCCAGCCTTTGTGGACTATGATAAAAAAAAACAGGGGTCAGTGTTTTGATCATAACCACAATGATACATCTTCGAGAGAGGGTGAAACCAATGTCCCTTGATGAGGTGCAGAGTGAGAGGCGACCGAAAAGTAGCGCACTCAAGATACGCAAGGAGTGGGGTTCACATACAGCATTGCCAGTGGCGTACTTCTTCTCAGTCGCGACGATGGCACCCTTCCGCTGGGCCGCGTTAAGGGCACTCTTTCCCCTCACGACGGTCTCGCGAGGGACGGGCTTGGGTCGAGGGGTATCCCAGTCATCCATGTTGGGCGGTAGTGTGAGGTGAATCGGCTGGAATGGGGCTCTGCGGGACAGACGTCTCGATCGCTCTCTCTATTTTTCTTTGTAAGAAATGAAAAGAGTTGTGTGATGAAGAGTCTCTAAGTGTCGAGTTAGGAACCAGTGCACTGGACCTGAATATATAATCGTTCCTTTCGTGACTTTTGGGGTGTGTATGTTGTTGCGAGGGTGAGATTGCGCAGGGAGGGAAGGGAAGATACGGACCAGACAGGAACGCCAGGTGTGAGGCGAAGTTAGTGGCGGGCGGTGTAAGATTTTATATGGGGGGGAGGCTGATAGAATTCAATCGATTCCTGGGGCGATTGACGAGAGGGAGCCCGCTGCACTGGTGCTTCCTGGCGCTTTGAGTCAGTCGGTGTGCTAAACTGGAGCTTGGCGGGGTCGCCGGCCAGTGTGGGGAGAGGCTTCCGCCACTTCTTAGGTAAGCAATATTACTAAACGCCGGGCCGTAACTCGGTGGAGGTATATCGGATTTCTTAGTTCACATCCTCCAATGTTCTCTATTATATGGATGAAAAAGGCTGGATTGAAGAGTAATATTTTGTAGAGCCTCTCGCAAGTGGTCTTCCTTCACCCATCCTTTCGTGTGATGTCGTGTATCTGGGAGGACGGGTTTGATCGGAGGCCCCCGCTCCATCCACAATCGCAGACCTACTTGATATGTCTGGTGTATTTTTTCAGCGTTCCGAGTCCTTCCCGACTGTGCTCAATGTCTCGATGTTGCTTCTGCGCCCCATAGTCAAAGGATCGTTGCCTTAGATTTGACACACAATATCCAACTCCTTCTTTATCGCTCGCATCGTCTCATCATCATTGCATATCCGTTTTCAGCTCGTTCCACATTTATGAAGGCATGTGAGTGAAGGCCTTCGGGAGCTTCTCTTGGCAGAATGGGAGCTTCCCGGCCGTCCAGATCTCGGTGTCCTGCAAATACCATCCCCCCCAAGTCAGTATAAAGCGTGTCCACGCGCGCCCTGGCTTTGGATTCGCCAAAGCCAACCAGAGTCTGGCCCGGTCGGGCGCGACAGCGAGGGGGATCTGTGGCATGCTTACAGGCTTCAGGGCCTTCAGGTACTGGTCATCGAGAGTGCCGCCCTTCATGGCGATGATCTCGGGGGCGGAGTCCGGGTCGTGGGCGATCGGAGAGCCGCACTCGCCGCAGAAGATGCGGTGGACATCATTGCCAGAGTCGGCCTTGCCGGTCCATTTCTTGGTAGGGCCGGTAATGGTGACCTTGTCCTTGAGGCAGACGAAGACAAGAGCTTTATTTCACACACCCCGGATTGTCAGTTTACGGTAAGAAGTTGCTCCCAAGTTTCGAAGCACTTTTTTGGGCGGCACAGGTCCGGATCGGGATACTACTAGATGAGATCGGGATTTTTCGTGTATTGACTTACAGTAGGTTGACCCAGTTTGTAGCTGGCAATCTCTACAGTGATCTGCGTTTCCAAGCTGGTGGTTAGCCTTCTTGTCGAGGTACTTGCAGAAGTGTGCTTGCGCCCCTGCAGTCCGTTGCTTATTATCCCACTTACCATAGCCTGTGAGCAGAGGCTCGTCCATGTCGACCTTGTATGTGACTTGGCCGCAGAGGCAGTGACCCGTGAGCACCATGGTCGCGAGGAGTCGAGTATAGATCGAGTTTGGGAGGGGCGATGCAGTTCGTTTGGTTGTGGCCGAGCTTCTGCGGTACACGTCAGAGCAGAGAATGGAGACGGAAGCAGATGGGACTGGCAAGAAATAAAAGGATGGGTAATATGAAAGCTATCGGATGAACAGTAAGGCACGCGATCAGCAGGCCCCCAGAGCTCTTTATATGTCTAGCGGCGCAACATGCGGCCGGGTTACGTAGTGGCTTGAAACCCCAAGGTGGGGTGAGTAAAGCGGGGGAGGGGGAGGGGGGAAAGATTGGCAAGGTAGGTTAAAAAGGAAACATGCCAAAAAAGAAACATGAAGGCTGGGCCTATCGTGATACAGACGGGGGTGAGAATTGGAATTGATCCAGGATGGATATCAAATCAACGGGCGGGCATGATAACACATACTGCCTATACCTAGATGTGATGCATCATGTCATCTCGACATGTATAGAACCTCGATGCAATCAGCTGTCCACCTAACGATAAGGAACCCAACTCATCAGACACTTTCTTTAACATCAAATTGAACTTATCGAGGACATTGGTAGTAGTAGGGCTGGCGGGTCTGGAATTGATCAAGCGCTGCTACATGTGCTTTAGGAAGGTGCCCCTCCTAGGCGCCCTAGAGCGTCCTTGCCAAGCATCGCCGGGGGACAACTCAAACTAGCGACATCGCCGCTGGATTTGATGTAGAAGAGATGCCGGATTCCGAATGGATCAAGAGTGATCAGCTCTTACCAAACATTGGATCAATCAACTGGATAGGTTCAAATCCACCTCCGAGTTCCAACGGCCAGCCAGCCTAAACCGCACGCATGGAAAGAGAGCCGTCCCGTTGGATCAGCCTGCAGAAACGCGCCGAATTCCCCGCCGTCAGAAAATCCCCCCCCTCCACCCCAAGCAATACTCAATGGTATCGATTACTTGCAGTTTGTCAATAGAAACACCTTGAGGTGATCTGCCCCCTCTCCTTTGTGAATCCCGAGTGAACCCCGAAAACAACATAAACAAACCATCGTGAGGTGGACAGGATGAGACAGAGAGCTTCCTCAGGCTCCCTCATGTATTCATCGCTTCCGGTCCTCGACGCAATCGGTTGTCCGCGACGCTTTACGACTTGCCTCGGACACGAGAGCCACTGGTATATCTATTTGATATTGGTTTACTCCGTATCTCGAGGTGGATTGTTAGCTATCATCGACCCCTCCGCCCCCATCGTCACTCCACGCCAGGCTAGGGACGGCAAGGCCGAGATGTGCATTGCAAAACCCGGTAAATCAACTTCGAAACGACGGGAATTGCTTTCGCTGCTCTTATTCCTTTTTTTTTCTTCCCCTCTCTCCCTCCAACCTGGATTCCTCAGAGTGAGCAAAAACACACTCATCTTGAGGCGGGGGCGGGGCACAATACAGCACAGACCCGCAACCCGCATGTGGCTGCAGGAATCGGGGGAAGAAACAGAAGCTCATGTGGACCTGATGATATTTGGAATTGTTTCGGCGGCATCGGACCGCACAAAGTGGGGAACGTTCTTCCTTTCCCCCGCCTTGTCCGTGAGATAAATCGGGGAGAAGGAGAGCCTTCGAGAGTGCTGCTGTCCGTTCAAGTAATTGAAAGACCTCTGGATACGATAGTTGTGCGTCCGGGCGCTGCGAGTGCTTTCATCTGTTTACAACCACATGGGTACCCAGACCTCCGAAGGCCCCAGTTTTGGTTTGGTGTCCGCCGAATCTTCCGCCGGACTTTTAGGTGGAGTCGGTTTCCCCGGCCGGGCCCGTTATTACTAGGGCGCCGCGGAGATGCTCGTTTAAGGGAATTTGAAGCTCTTCCCAGCAATGAGGATTGTGCGAGGGGACTAACACCATGTCCCGCACGACCTATGAAAAACGAGCCTACCTGGCGGCGGGTCTACTCTGATCTGCTGCCCAGGTACCATCCAAGAGAGAGGAAGCGATTAAATGTTGAAGAAATCTACAGGTCTGACAACGCGCCACATCCTGAGCGTCATATTCTTGAAGGGATATACATTGGATGTAAGTTTCAATCACCATGTCTGAGAGCCACCCCCCTTCCCCTCCCCTAATCTTCGTTCCCCTCCCCGAGGGCATTATGACATGTCAATCCTATACTCTCCTCCCCCTCCCTCCTGAACGAAAGTGAATAAAACCACAGCAATCGAAGTCTTGCGCCGGCTTTGGTATAGTGCGATCTCAAGGTAAAGAAGAAACGAAGGAAACGGAGGCCTTCGGGGTAGAGCATCCGGTGTGAGCGATAGTCTTGCAAAAGGCGAGAGTTGTCGTAAAGTGGTTGAATCAAATGGTGGGTTTGGCGGCCCAAACAGAAGCCGCTACAATTGAGATCCGAGTAGTCTCTCTCGATCTCCCTCCTTTCCAAGGCGCCATCTTTCTACGTCTGTCGAAATTATGAAAAGGGGGGGGAAAGAAAAAAGAAGGGGAGAAAGAGAAAGAAGAAGACGTGCAACTACGCGATAGCAGCCGCCGCAACGAGGGTGCCCCACGCTATTGCCACAAGTGAGCCGAGACACACATGTCCTCTAGCACCTGGACCGCCCGACTGCGTGGCATCCGTCTCACTAGGCTGCCGCGCCCCAGTGCCTGTTCCTTGGGCTCCCGGCGTCGAAATGGGCCCGGCCGTCACGAGACCTCCGGCCAGAGTGACCGTCGCAGCGTCTCCCGTGACTTGGCCCAGTCCTTGCGGCCCGCTGGGCGTATAGTAGAGGCCAATATCCGAGTTACCAGGGTAGAGGTCCGATTTGATAGTGGCACCCGTGGTGATGCGCGCGGCCGTGGCCTCGGCTTCGACGAAGAGGGATCGGAAAGGTGCCGTGGGAGTCCCGGTGCAGAGCATCTCGGACGCGCTGGCCAGGACGTTGTTGTAGAAGATGTTCTCCTGCTCGCTTCGAAAACCATGCACGTAAAGACACTGCTGGCAACCCAGCCACTCCGCAAAGAAGCTTCCATTGCACATGCACTGCGCGTGGCCATCAAAGTGGATGGGGTCGCTGCCCTTGGGCCAGCACATAGTCTCTATGTACTCAATATGCGCGCATGGTGGGATCGGCTCGCGGGCTGATGGGATCGGTGGGTTGCAGATGGCGGTGTTCTCGTTGCGCTTGGCCGGTGAGTATCCCTGATTCGAATCCAAAACAAGCGCTAAAGTGGCGGGGATGACGGCGTTGAAGGCGGCTACACGCCGTCTCATCTTGCCGGCGGTCATAGTAGGATAGCGTTCTTGTCTGTCTGACTGCTGGGTTGTCCAAAACTGTGACACTCCAGGAGTAGGAAGGCCAAGAGGATGCCCACACCTCAAGAACCCAGCCTTACACTTTCGACGGGCTTGGTGACGCCGGAGGGAAGATAGTCGAGGGACGTTGTAAAGGCTCCGCGCAGCAGCTTCGTCGACGGGGAGCAAAAGGCGTCGGAGTACGGGTCTCAGTCAGTGACGAACTATAGCCGCAGGGCGTAACCAACAGCTTCGAGGTAAATCCGAACTAATGAACTTGGTGCGCATTTGTTGAATATATGGGGGACCAGTTCATAGTTGTGGCAAGTTCATGTCCGTCGTGAAGGCAAGTTATTGGTCGGACGCGCGTCGACAAAGGTTGATATCCAAGTGGCGAAGATATCTAGCCCGTACATTAACAGCAGGAGTCCGAGCTTGGAACTGAATGGGTCTCTGATATCCAGTCTTCAGGCTTTACTAGAAAGATTCAGGTTGCTTAAGAAAGCAAGAAGCAAGCCGCAATAGGGTCAGAGACGGGTGAAGAAGGACCGTCCTCGGCGGATCCCGCTGGTCTGGGCCTTCCCTTCTATATTTATGAGGGAAGAACTGGATGTAAGGGAAGGCGAGGTGGAGGGGAGTGGAGAAAAACAAGCAGTAGCGAGAAGCTACGCTGGGGTTCGCTTGGGCTACAGAAGGCGCGCATAGGCACGGGAACACTCAACTGGTACTAGTACTGCTAGGACCGAGAGAGCGACCCGACATTTGATATAAGTGCCTAGACCGAATGGGCAAGAAGCGCTAGGCTCCTCCTCAGTCTAGGGGTGTCGCAAATACGGCGTAAATTGTGGCGAGAGCGCCGTGGTTGAATTACACAAAACGCACGCTCAGATCGGAAAAGTAAAGAGGAGCAACATAGGAACTGTGGGGCCGAGAATATACAACTGTAGAGGGTCGGTCTAGGTCTAGTAGGACAAGACAAGAGAAAGTAATCTAAGGCACGGGAGGGAATAAACATTAAGACATAGACTAAGCTAGATAGGGGAGCTTGGCTCTAGCCGTAAGGGTGTGGGTATAGCGAGGTGGGATGTTGGGTGTTGTTTTGCCTCACCACCAGTCGGCGAAGATCGTCGTGTATACATGTAGAAGTGTAGAGTGCGTCGTTCTTGGCCGTCGCAGTTTTCCCCGCGCATCGGCTAATAGTATGTGGTGGGATTTGGCAACTTGAAGTTCCATAGTGCCGGTAGAGTAGCGGTGGCCGGTGGCCACAGCTGAGACTGGAGTGATCAAATAACATCCGAAGCCGCCGGGTCTAGGGAATGGTCCAGTCTCATAGCGCTTCAGCTCACCAAAGTAGCATGGGGGTCGTTGACCTAAACTCCAAGATCCATGAGATTGATATCGAGATGTGGCGTTTCGGTCCTGCGACATACAGTGTATGTGGTCAATTACATCATTGACGCACCAGACTTTCCCATTGAGTATTGGGGTCATGGTCCCGCCTTCTGCCACCCAGCTCACAGGCCGTCGCGAGCCTCCTCTTCCTCCAGGCGGGCAATATTGTAATACTATTGTCAAAGAACCGCTTCTGTCGGCTGTTGTGTGTGCCGTATAACAGAAAATCCACCCCTAATAAACTTACCCAGGCGCACCAGTGGTCTTCATATATCCCGGCATGCGCGGTGGAGTGGAGCCTCGCGGCTGGGCATCGTGAACAAACGGGGAGGCGTCCGGGGGGGACACGAAAGCCCATGCAACACTAGAGGCGAATACGGCATTCCGGGATATGAAAGTGCTGCGCTGGCTTGGGGTAGGAGGTATGAAAGAATTCCTCCCCGCGAATGCATCATCCGAACAGCCGGCCCCCAAGTGTGCAACCAGCAACCGTCCAAGGGACATACTAGATCACTAGCGGATGGTTTCCGAGAAGACCCTGAGTTCCGGAAGTGCCCACAGCGCCACATCTTGCGCGCATTTCGAAGCGGGATGGTACCCCAGGAGTAGTCCAGCCATCCTTCCGCAGTAAGTGTAGATCCTTCGCCTTCAAGGGGGCCCTTGGCCGGACATTCCTTAGCGACCGCGTACATGTTGGTACGAGTGTAGTAGGGAGAGACGTGGAGGGGCCTCCTCCGCCTACATGCATGGAGTGACGAGCCCGGCACGAGCAAGCATGGTTGCGTTCGTCGGAGCAATTCCAACTGTAGCATCGCTCGCCTCACCTACTCTACCGGCTGCGGAGGTTGCAGCTGACGGTTACATCCCTCGTCCCTGGCCCTCACAGAACTTAAGCTCGACGGGCTATTTCGAAGCACAAGCCTGGGCTCGCTTCGTCGCATATGACGTAGGATGCGGTCGGGGTGGCTTTGCCATCGCCAAGCCTTTAAAGTAGGGCACACCAAGCGAGAAAGAAAGATAGCGAGGGAGAGAGGAAAGAAGAAATGCCCAGCCGGCAATCTGAGCCTTTCAACGTTAGTAGGATATGGGGATAAAAGGGAGACGGAAGAGGCAAAAGTCTCCAATACGAGAGGAATTAAATCGCCTGCATATCTGAAACATGGCATATATCTCCAAGCTCCTGCAAGATCTCGCGAGTCTGATTGGTAGTCCGCGAACACGGGACTGTGT
>JAXQGT010000618.1:0-10311 GCA_037040375.1 Basipetospora sp. M8501
CAAGACGTAAATAACGAGAATTGAATGCAATACGTTGTAATCTTTCAGTACCTTCACCTGGATTAATTTTACCAACATGTTTTTAGTATAATCCTATAAACCTTCAATCATGTTCGCCCACTTATTTTTATTGTGTTTTTAGTACACGAATCTGAGCACAAGATTGGCACGCATTTACTACGAGTGCCCGACCTGTGACCTAACGAGAGAGGCTACCAGCTCTTGCATGTGGCACAGGGGAATAAATCCGACTTCCTTGTCTCGTTTGGGATGCATTGCGCGCTATGTCCGAAGTATGACTCTCTTATCTCCACCTGAGCTTCACCCATCTTCAAACTTGCACCGCTGGGCTGCGTTCCCATATCATCTGACGAATGTTTTGATTCTCAATCCTCCTCTTTCTTTCTTTTCTGGACGGACTGCAAGTAAGCTCGTTGGGTTCTTCGAAGATCTCCCTGCCACTCAACTTCGCGCGTCCTGCTCCCTCTAACCGCTTCCATGTCCTCCAAATCTATCCTCATCACAGGCTGCTCGGCCAACGGCATCGGCGCCGCCCTAGCCTTCGCCCTCGCGAAGCGCGGCCACTACATCTATGCGACCGCCCGCACGCTATCTAAGCTCCCTACAGAGCTCTCCTCCCTCCCCAACATCACCGTCCTGGCTCTCGACGTCACCTCGCCGGCCTCCATCGCCGACGCCGTTAAGGCTGTCGAGGATTACGGCAAGGGGCTTGATGTTCTGCTCAATAATGCAGGCGCGGGGTACGCGGCACCCGTGCTCGACATGGGCATTGACAGGGCGAAGGCAGTGTACGAGACGAATGTTTGGGGGCCCGTCAGGTTGGTGCAGGCGTTTGCGGACCTTCTTGTGGCGAGCCGCGGAAGTGTCGTGAATATGAGTACTTGTGGTGCTGTCGTGAACACGCCTTGGATATGTGAGTCCTATTTCCGACCTTCTAACTCCCCCCTCCCGTAGAGGATCGCCTCGTATTGGAGGGGACGTGGTAGAAAGGGGAAACTGGCATTACTGAACCAAAAGCCCCTTTCTTTTCGTAGCTGCATATACCTCGTCCAAAGCAGCCTTAAACCTCATTTCGGAGACACTCCGCCTCGAGCTCTCTCCCCTAGACGTCAGCGTCCTTACCATCATGGCCGGCGTCGTCGACACCCACTTTCACGAAAACGACAATTTTGAACTCCACCCCGCGTCGCGCTACGCTCCGATCGAAGACATCATCTCCGGGTGGGCGAGTGGCGCGGCCAAGCCCAAGGGCTGCTCCGCGGAGAACTTCGCCGAGCAGGTTGCGGACGACATCGTGGGCTCTGCGGCGCGGCAGGGCGTAGTGTTTAGGGGCCCGCACGCGGGGAGTATTCACTTTCTGTCGCGGTGGATGCCGCGGGTCATAGCTGTGAGTTCCTCCTATTTTGACTGTTTTACCTGGTTGTAGCCGGGGGGTGGGGCGCTTTGAGGAGTAAGACCTATTAGCTGACGACGGCCAAAGGACGCTGCCATGAGCTACAACCAAGGGCTGGGCGAGCTTTCTAGGGTGGTTTCGGGTGATGGCTGTAAATAAGAGAGGTGAGCTAATATCAAAGGGGAGGGTAGTTGTGGTCAAGTTTGATCTCAGGCACTGCACAGAAAGCAGGAGGGTTCAGTATTTGGCCCTTATTATATCTCGGCTATATCGCCACAACTTGCAGAGCACACGATATGTGTTCAATGAACGACGCCGACAACAGCACAGACATCAAAATAGCTTCGGCGGCAAGATTAGGCGGCAAATTACTCAATGTTAGGCCAATTCAAGTGTGCTACTATCTACCAAAGTCTCCGGTTGACATTTGCATAGCTCTGTGTAGTAGCGAGCAATCGACACGGGCAACAAGAGTTGTTGGGAGCTCAACTGTACATGTAATTGATATTGAGCCGTCACCACGTTCAGTCCGGTCTCAAATCGTCGATATGTCCAGCCTTTATCAACTGTGGTAAAAACCCGGCTCGCAAGTGCACAGATGGAAGACCGCTACTTGCATTGTTGCATTTTGCCGAAGATCCGACGATCAGTGTGAAGAGCACGGGAGGACTGTCATGCCCCGGAATCCTTCCCAAGAACCTCCCGGCTGTCACTGGGCCCCCCTTATGGTTTCCTGGTGGATACATGTGGTGAGTATGTGGATTCAGTGCAGGGTTGGAGTATTCTGCCTCGCCCACGGGAGTTTGGCTAGTTCCATGTTGCAGTGGAGGTTTATTTTTGTCTGGTGTGGCGATGTCAGAGCTTGGACCAGTTGACTGAAGCGGGCTCACCCCTGAGCGGTCGGAGAATAGGCCCCGATCGTGGCACACGATTGGTGACTCTCTGTGGTCCAGTCTGCTGGTTCAGCCTACGGTAGGCATTTTCGTGGAGAGATGGAGACCCGCAGGTTTCCTATCGAAGGGAAGGAAATTGGGTGAATCCCTTGCCAATTACATCGAATGCTCTGTGGGTTGATTGGCTTGGCCTCGAAATTGATGTCGTCTGGTGTATGCAAACTGCGCTGGCCGCGGATAGATCTCCACGATCGAGATGTCGTCAATCGCCCCAGGCGTAGCTTTGTACTTGCTAAGGTGACCAACGACTCCTTGGGTAACAATGTTGCATGGAAGGGAGCGAAGGGGTGAAGTGCATAGCGTCTAGTAACTTGGGCAATCCACCTATCTCAACACTGCACCAGACGACTTCACGTATCTTCAACCCGCCCCCAGTTCACATTCCAATTCGTCTGGTGTCGTGTTCCTTGAATCATTTCGCTGGTGGCGACGATAACACCAACGACAGCCAGTCCTCGGAGCACTCGTTCAATCAATATCCCGAAATCTGTCATCCGATTTGGACAGTCCAGGACTGTATGTGCGAACCCTGCACCTTCGAGAGAATTTCCAGCATTTGGGACCAGGGACCCTGGTGCTGGTGCTCCTGGCTGAAACTCCGATCGGCGAAAAGCCCGACATCCACAAGAGGCGGTACGCCCGCTCTCATTACCGCTGCAGCCTGCCAATGCTCAAGCTAAGCGGTACAATTTTAGTTCTCCGGGTGCAGAATCCCAGCCCTACAACCGCTAGCAGTCAGCGTCGGACGACTGCGGTGCAGCGAGTCAGCCATGCGCTCACCCCCTTCAAGCCTAGCGTTGTCCGCACAGCCCAAGGCCAAGAGTTTGCGACCCCGGCGCAGGGGTGCCACTCCCGCCAACAATGCAAATGCGGATAAGCCCCCATAGCGATGCTACCCTAAGCTACAAGTCAGTTTCTCGTCCCTGGTCTCACCCGGGACAGCGACAGAGGGTCCCTCTCCCCTGGCGGCCGCCCGGATGGGCGTTGACCCGCCTTAAGCGCACTTTTGCTGTGATTGTTTACCGCGCCG
The DNA here is from genome assembly GCA_037040375.1 of Basipetospora sp. M8501. Lineage (NCBI taxonomy): Eukaryota > Fungi > Ascomycota > Sordariomycetes > Microascales > Basipetospora > Basipetospora sp. M8501. The sequence goes on from JAXQGT010000618.1 coordinate 3,398, forward strand.
GAGGCCCTACTCTTTTGGTCTTAGCCAGTTGACTGCGGCATGTCTGCTAGGTCCCCTGTTCCCTATCCCCTGCTCTGGAGGATCGAGAGTAGCAGGTCAAGCCACTCTACTCCGTACGAGACTCGAAGCCGTATGAAAGAATAAGTAGACCCTCAACGCCATGCATCATTTCACGATACCTTCCTTTACTCCCCATCAGACACTCGCTTCCTTACCAAGTGTTTCCTATTGTCTTTCCGTCTCTTCTTTTCCTTTTTGATTTTCTCTCCGTCTCAGTCTTTCCATCTCATCACCCCGGTTCGGCGCCGTCGCTCCTTTCCTTGCAGCGTTCCTATCCTCTACCACTCGAAACCGCAAAAATGTCTTGGGTCTGGGCTCTATCAGAACTGGCCAAAAGCGGCGACATGACCTCGTGGCCTTCGGCCTCCGCCTCCGCTACAGCCCAACAAGCTACCGCGCCCGCGAATTCGATCCGATGGGCCGATTGCACCGTCACATTCCCTGAGCAGGTTACGGTAGAGTGCGGATGGCTCACTGTGCCCCTCGACTACACCGACCCGGACGCCGGCACCCTCGACATCGAGATCGCTAAAATTCCCGCGGCATCGGGCGAGTCCGAGGGGAGTGTATTCTTCAATTTTGGCGGTCCGGGCGCCGATGGTCGTCTTCTGCTTGCCGAGAACTCTCCCGTTTACAATGCGTATGTTTCTTTTCCTATCCCTTGTCTCAAACGAGGAAACTTTCAGTGCCCGAAGTATAGCGTCGAATGTTACTAACAAAAATGGCCATCATCTAGCCTCCTCCCCAACAATGATCTGATCACCGTCGTCCCCCGTGGGACAGGAGAGACTATTCCTTTCTCGTGTTTCGAGACCGACGAGGAGCGCGAGGTGTACGACCTCACGCAGCCCGTAATTTCGGGTAATACCTCCGATGTAGCCCAGGGCCTCATCTGGGCCAACAGCGAGATCTTTGCCACGCAATGTGCTAGCGCACAGAACGAGACGGGCGAGTTCATCGGCACCGCCTTCTCGGCCCGGGACATCATGTCCGTCGTCGATGCCCTCGACGAGGACGGCAAGCTCCGGTACTGGGGCATCTCGTACGGCACCGTGCTGGGTGCCACGACTGCAGCCATGTTCCCTGACCGTATCGACAAGATGCTACTGGATGCCGTGGTAAATGTCCACGAGTACTACGCTGGGTAGTAAGTTTGGGCCCTTCCAACAAGTCTTCCTTACACTCGGTTTAAACGCATATATGCTAACACTTCCTTTCTAGTGAGACCCAGCATATCTCGGATGCCGACGCCGTCTTCACTGGATTCTGCCAGGGCTGCGTCGCAAACCCCGAGAACTGCGCCCTCGCTGACGGCACCATGACCGCCGAGGAGCTCCAGGCCAGCATCTACGAGCTGTTCGACGATATCAGGGAAAACCCCATTGCCCTGCCCCTCGCCGGCGAGATCATCAGCCTCACCACCGTCACTGCCGCCCTCCACACCACGCTGTACAACCCCGCCAACTGGCCCTCGTATTCCCAGCTTCTCGCCGCTGTGATGACGCGCGATGCCACCACCATTACCGAGTACTTCCTGCAGTCGAGCGAGGCGCCCACGGAAGAGGCCGCCACCGACGGAGAGGAGGAAGGCAGCGCACTGTCGCCCGGCCGCGCGATCGGCAGCGCCGAGGAGAACCTACAAATCCTCAGCGACCCGGACGCCGACGCCCTCTTCGGCATCAAGTGCAGCGACTCCTTCGGCCGCTCCGACGACTTCGACGCCGCCGAGGCCTTCATGGACAGCAGGCACGAGGTCTCCCGCGTCGCCGGCCCCGTGCTCGACACCCTCTTCTCGCGCTGCCTGCAGTGGAAGCTCAACGCCAGGGAGCGCTACCAGGACGGCTTTGACGGCATCGTCACCGAGACGCCGCTCCTCATCGTGGGCAACTCGTTCGACCCCATCACCCCGCTGGCCTCGGCGAAGAACGTCAGCGCGAGCTTCGTCGACAGCGTGGTACTGCAGCAGGACGGGTACGGACACGGGCTTACCGCGCAGGCGTCGGCGTGCACAGCGCGCGTCGTGAGGGACTACTTTGCGAGCGGGGCGCTGCCCGAGGCGGGGACGGTGTGTGATGTGGATGTGGAGCTGTTTTCTGGGGATAACGGGTGGCCTGGCGTTCTTGAGACGTTGGCGGAAGAATAAAGAGTTGAAAAGGGGGAGGAGGAATAAGGATAGGGAAAGGAGGGGGGCATGGAGTTTGGATCAACAACAGCATCAGCGTTTTGCATTGCTCGTCTTCTTCTTCTTTTTTTTCTCTGTCTACATAATAGAATTGGACACATTATACCCTGGCACAACATGTCGGTTTTCAGTACGGTTCGTCGTCTAGATATTAGGTTTCAATATGGATATATTGAGTGTCCCCGTTATTCAAGAGTGTCAATGGACCCATGCGCATATATGTGGTAGCTTATTTGCGGTGTCCTGGTTCTTTGAAAGTCCATCATTTCGTACACCTTCCATGTATATTCTCTGCGCAGGACCAGACACGTTTCGTGCAAAGCGATGGAGGAGGCTTTCATACAATATCACAAATTCATTGAACCTCCATTCATCGCGCAACTTAATTTCCGCGAGTGAGACGAAACCAGCAGTTTTTAGTGCGGGAGGGGATAAAAAAGCAGACAAAAGGCAGCTCTGCGCGCGGATTCGAACCGTCGAGGCGTCGGCCCTCTGCGTTTCGCTGACCACCGGGCAGTCCCAACGGGTGGCTAGCCCATTCGGAAAGCGTCCTGCACCGCTGACTGGCCCCGGTGGGTTTGCTCGCTCTTTGGTATCAGGGTATATCAGGCGTCCTGGGTGGAAGTTGGTGGGTTCATGCCGTATTTGGAACATTGTAGTCATTGATTGCTGTGGCAGCAGGAGAGGGGCTTTCCACTCTAGGTCGAAACTCCGTCACGAGACTGAGGCTTAGGCGGGGAGACTGCGTGTCCATAGCCTCTCATATCAACTGTTGCAAATTGAATACTGAGGACAGAGAACTGCGCTTAACACTTCCAGTTTCTACCTGGTTTGATCAACCTACATGTAGTCTACGCAAAGTCTCTATTCCGATATTGGACATTGACGATCCAGCGTCGTTTTCCCGGGAGAACCGGCGGCTCCTGCCCGGACTCCCGAGTAACGGCGACTCCCTGGATTACTTCCTCCGAAACCACCTGCCGCAGCTGCCCTAGAGCGTGGGGCTACGACGTTGCTGCAGATGGGGCTGCACAAACGTGCACATTCCCGAGCTGGCGGCGTAGGGATGGGCCGCAAGGGGAGCGCACTGGATTTACGCACCATTTCACACCGGGAGTGGAGGCCCAGGGCGTGATTGTCTGGCGGGGATCGGTGCTGGGCTGGGCGGTTTTGTCCATTCCTTCGAGATACCGTTGGGCCCTGGGCGCGGACACGGGACGAGGCAGATGGGTTTATCCGTGACTTTGAGGAGTTTTCTGCCGGATTGGTATATATTTTGAAATTCTCTCTATGGCCGCCCCATTTCCCTTTCTACGTAAGTCATGGTTTGCTGGTTTTTTTGGTCTTCATTGCACAGGACACATGGGACGCACGATGCGATGAACTCTACTTAAGGCTTCTCCTCATAGATATGAAAGAGCCTGCGGATCGGGCAAAGGACGCAGGTCAGTGACCCCCAAGGTGGTGACGTGGGTCAAGGTTGAGCAGCTGGATACATAACGTGCGGTGGGAAGATGTCAGCAAGTTCAACCTGGTGGTTCTCTGAGGATGGGGGGCCAAAGACCGGTCGTCAGTAAGTCCGGGTGACGGGGCGTGGACGTCGTCTCCATCAATCACTCGACATGTGGGTTGACCGGGCAAAGTATAAGAGGCCAGTTGGATGAGAAACTGAGCGTGAAAACCGAATTCAAGTTGTGTAGCAAAATGAAGTGAATATAACGCCTAATGACATAGCTCCACTACCGCGTGGGGAAATCCAGTTTGCATGCCAGGTTTAAACAAAACGCCGGCTAATGACTCCTTTGATTTCCCGTTTCGTCTACGGTGTCGGTGGTCGTGGTTGGTTCCTGTTCTTCCGCGTCTCCTCATCGTATGGGCACCACTCGAGCTCCTCAACGATCTTGTTATCCGAGTAGATCCTAATGCCCGGGTGTGGCGCGTCCATGGCCCTCCTCTGAACGACCAACCAACCCTTCCAAGGCTCGTTGTCCATCCTGACGGACCTGTCGACCCCGCCCCACATGTCGTTCCACAGGCCGGTATCCCGGTCGTACGGCAGCTCCTCAACTTCGTTAGGGTCGATGTCCAGCAACATGGCGAGCTTCTGCTTGATCAACTGGACTTGGATCTCGTAGTAGAACTTGATCCCCGGGACGGTGGCCTTGGGCGACATTATGGCAACGTACTGCACCTCGGGGTTTTTGTCGGCGAAGGGGCCACCGGGCAGCGTCAGCTGCGTGAGGCCCGGCCCGTCGGGTCCCCCGTTTTCGAGGAACTGGAAGACGTCTCGCTGGAACTCTTCTATCGGCGGGGTATCCGTGCGCTGATACTCCCCGGTGACGGGGTCGTAAAGGGCCGGATGAAGGTGGGATCCTCCCAAAAGTGCGTGACGTAGGCCCCCTGCTCGGTGACGACGGCGACGATGGTGCACCCCCACACGGGGCCGGACCCCGTGACGATGGTCTTCCCCTCATCCTTCTTCTCGGTGAAGCTCACGAAGCTGGACGACGATCCCGTCGCGCCGTGGCCCGCGCCATTGTCCCACGCGAGCTTCTTGACGGCGCGCCACCACGCGTTGGCGCCTCCGGGGAAGCTGGACGGCTCGGTGTATTCGCGGGCTGTCTCGACGGCGCGCGTATTTGCGTTGCGGTCGATGTCGGCGGGGTAGTCAGTCTTGGCGCGCTTGTCGAGCAGCCCGCGGCGGGGCACCTTGGGGCACTGGGCGCCACCGCACGTCAGCGGGCTGCAGATGTGCTTGGGGTCGACGGGAGCGACGTCGGCGCGGCTTTTCAGACCGGTGCCTGAGTGCGAGAGGGCTTCGAGTTCAAGCTTGCGGCGGAGGACCTCGCCGAACCACTCGGGAGAACCGAGCTTGAAGTCGGCTGGGTGCGAGTGTTAGTACAAAATTCGAGCTGTTTAATGGTTGGGATAACTAGGAGGTTAGGCATTTACCTGATATGCCGCCATATTCAAAAGCCTGAGAGAGAGGCGTGAAGAGGAACAGGCCGAGCAACACGGCCAGCTGGCCCAGTATGCCCCAATGAAGATGCATACTGGCGACAGCAGTAGTAACTTGCTAGAGATCAAGTGAAGCTGAGGCAAGGGAAAATTCTGAGAAGGAAGCCAGAAACTAGCGACGCTCTAACTGGAAAGGGGGCAAGACCAAGCAATACACGCAATATACGTATCACCGGGTGAATGGTGCTAGTGTTCAGGAGGACGTATCTGATCGATCAAACGCGTCTGGCAGAGAAGAAAACGAGCATGATATCGTGAGATCATACCAGCGCATGAGAACCCGGACGCTCCCTTTTTAATATCCTACAGTTACTGGTCAGCCCTACAAAGTGCGGGCACGATCAACGTTCCTTTCGTGGAATAGCTTGGCATCGTAGGCATTCTCAGGGACGCTGCGCATATAGCCTGGGGACCACTAATTTCACTCGTACGGCCGTTCTTGGCCGGCGGACCTTCTACGGACGAATGAATAGTATTGTATGTCGCTTATATTACCGTTAGAACCGCGTGAAGGATCCCGAAACACCTGGCACCGCCTCAGGGGTGGTTGGGTACCCCCGGTCACGTTGAAGCGCTAAGGCGACGCAGTCGGAGCCGGAGGACGGATGGGGCGCAGCAGGAACCGGTCGAAACTCTTAAGTTTTTGGAATCCTTCCTAGGTTTCGTCCGTTGGGGAGCGCCAATGGAGAGGGAAAGCCGGGGAATTACTTCTTTCGGCTAGGGTGGGTCTGGCGCATATTGCAAATCGGGGCTCTCTCATGCCCATTCCGCCTTGCCAGCCGACAACCTAAGTGGCCCCTAAAATAGTAAAGATAACATCAATTCCACTAGTATTGACGAAATGAGGACAAGCCCGCCCGCCCACATCAGCGTCAGCCAGCGCTTACACCGCCCGCCTAGTCCACATTCGATGCGACAACAGCCAACTGGCGAAGTCCATGAGATGGTCCAGACCCTCCCCTGTCGCTCCGCTCTTCGTGCAACATCTGAATTAACAAAGAACCAATACGAAGCACGGCGGCTGTGCGTGATAGCGCGCTTGGCAAATGGGCGGACGGACAGTCGCCAATTTTATCAATCGATTGATTCAATTTCATCCCCCCCAACGTCACACGCGCAGCTAGTGTGCGGATGGAGCCTTATCCAATTGATACTCTCGGCTCAGCACAATTGGAATTATTCACCTTCGCACCACCACGGGAGACCCTTCCTGCCTAGACTCCGTGCTGGAGTTGCACCATCATCAATGTCTACACCATCCCTCAGGGGCGTCCCAGTCCTCATCCTCGACGAGATCTGCAGTCTTCTTGACCTCGCCGACATCAAATCTCTCAGACTTAGCTGCGCAGCCCTTGCCACCTGTACCCCGGCCTTCAGAGCCGCCTTCACCCACCAGACCACGGACCTCACGCCCCCATCACTGCAGCGCCTCATCGGCATCAGCAAGCACCCCCAGCTCCCCCGCGATGTGCGCCGTCTAACAGTTACCGTCCGCGTCGACGGCGCAACTCCGTCCGGCGATGCGGGCTCGACATCCGGGGAGTCCAAGGACATCGAACTGCTAACCCTGGTGCTGTCGCGCATGCCCAACGTTGTATCCATAGACATGGACCTCCACATCGACGAAGCAGTCGAATTCGACGGCCAGCAGGAC
>JAXQGT010000619.1:0-10290 GCA_037040375.1 Basipetospora sp. M8501
TCAGAGCCCAGTCGCGATGTGAACCCCATTAGGGCGTGGAGTTGCTCAGTCTCGGCCCAGGTGCCTACAGTGCATTCCTGTGCCGCGTCCAAAGCGAAGGTACCCCCCCCTACGTACGTAACCCACCTTTACTCCAGGGTTCGACGCCAGCAACACCAAAAAGTCCCTGAGCGCCAGACACGGGACACTACGGGCTTGCGGCGCAATAGATCGCGAGGCATTGGACGAGTGTCTCAGCAACTCAAAGTTTGGAACTAGGTCACCGGCTCCAACCCTGTACACCCTCGTATCCGGACCAACAAGGTGCCGATTCCCCGCTCAAATCTTTGGCTCGTCTTCAGCCCCGCGGCCTGGCCTTGATTGATAGTGATGTGCTACCGTACCTGCCGGACACGCGTGCTCCGTCGGTGATTTGAAGTATCATTATACGAGAAACACGAATCCATCTTACATGACGACTAAACCCTCGGGTTTATCGATTATCTTCTTGCGATGAGCATATGAAAGCCTCTCGTTGCTTCACGCAGCTTCGGAGGGACTGTGTTATAAACGGCCTTATGTCCGTTTCCCAGACAGATCTGCACGAAGCAACTTACTCTGCACGTTTTCCATCTTGACCGCTGAGCCTCACGAATCTACAGTTGGCCCAGGTTGGAGGGCCGGGGCGTGCTATCACCATGTTCGATAAAGCATCAACAGGATGTCTCAATGATGCTGCCTTCGGGCCCGTCGTGGTCGGATGCCGCGACAATTTTGATTTCACCGTCAAGTTCGAGAAGATTTTTTTCTCAGTCCTGCCGTCTTCGGTCTTCATCGCTGCTTCAGTACCCGCCATCGTGTTTCTCATCACGAGGCAGCCGATGGTCAGGGGGAATTTCTTCCGCTTTGTCAAACTTGTGAGTTGATTTCGCGCCAGAGCCGGTCACGTCGGCCCGACTTACACAAAAGTTGGCAGGCTACTATCGCTGCCTTCGCATCTCTCCGCCTCGCACTCCTCGTCTGGGTTTCTACAAAGCCGTCCGAGTTGTCGGCAATCTTCATCGCCTCGTCTAGTCTGGAACTTGTGGCCGCACTATGCTTAGCAGCCGTGTCGTTTCTGGAGCACTCGCGCTCTCCGCGTCCGTCTATGCTCCTGAACGGATACCTCCTTCTCACTCTCCTACTGGACATTGTGCAATGTCGGAGCATGTGGTTGTCGGCAGTGGGCAGTGCTGAAGTAACGCTTGCACGCCTCGTTACCTCGTCCGTCGCAGTCAAGGTCGTCATTACTGCCTTGGAAGCATGCCAGAAGACGCAATGGATTTCGTGGAACAAGGCCGCCCACAGTCCCGAAGAAACCACTGGTCTTTATGGCCTCACCACCTACACGTGGCTAACCTCGTTGTTCTTGACCGGGTACAAAAGGATCTTATCTGACAATGACCTCTTCGCCTTGGACTATAACATAGCTGCAGGGTCTCCTCTTCACAAAGCTTTCACCGAGCAAGCCAGCAACAGTGCCAGCTTCGGCGGGAAGTCTCATGGTCTTGTTCGCTTGCTCGCCAGGACCCTCGTCGTGCCACTCCTCCTCCCTATAGCGCCGCGAATAGCCCTCTCGGGTTTCACGTTGGCACAGCCTTTCTTGATCCAATCGCTACTGAACTATCTCGAACTTCTAAATCAAGGGGCCGAGGTTCCCAAGAACTTCGGATACGGGCTGATTGGGGCTGCTGTCCTAACCTACGTTGGACTGGCCATCTCCTCATCTTGGTACTGGTACTTCCACGAGCGGTTCCTGTGGGCGACACGCGGATGCTTGGCCGGGGCTGTATACAGAAAGACAACGAGGTCGAAGCTGTCTACCGCCGACGACCAGGCCGCCTTGACACTCATGGGCACTGACGTTGAACGCATTCGGCTTGGTTTTCTCTTCATACACGAGGTCTGGGCGAGTACAATAGAGGCCGGTATCGCGAGTTGGCTTCTGTACGAACGGCTCGGCGCGGCATTTGTCGCCCCGATCATCGTTGTCCTCCTATGCGTCGCTTCGATCGGTGTGATAATACAGTATGCCGGTCCGTTCCAGAAGATCTGGATGGAGAAGATCGAGCGGCGCGTATCGCTCACCGCCAGCACCATCGCCAACATGAAACACCTCAAGATCTCCGGCCTTACTGGTCCCGTCGAAAAAGTTCTCCAGAATATGCGCGTGGATGAGATCAGGGCCGGGAAGAAGTTCCGCTTCGTACAGATGATGGCCGCTACCATCTCTTTCACGCCCATGTTGCTCTCGCCGCTAGTGCTCTTTGCAGTCACCTCGGCCCAGCTCGATCCCACCGTCATGTTCACTTCTCTTTCCTTTCTCCTGCTGGTGACTGCACCCCTTAGCACTGTGATCCAGTCCATTCCAACACTAATAGCCGCTCTGGCCTGCCTAAGCAGGATCCAAGCGTATCTGGAGAAAGCGTCGCACGAAGACTTCCGCAAGAGAAAGCCTCCGTCTGAGAAACAAGATACGTCGAGATCGACGGCGGACAATGCGGCTATCAAGGTTGAGGGCGGCAGTTTTGGCTGGGTAGACGACAAGTTCAACATCCGGGACCTCAGCATCACTATAGCCGCCCACAAACTCACACTTGTTGTTGGTCCCGTCGCGTCAGGCAAGTCGACTCTGTGTAAGGCACTGCTCGGTGAGGCGCCGTTTGCTACAGGCAGAGTCGTCCTGGGATCCAGCTACCGAAGGGTTGGCTATTGTGATCAGATACCTTTCATCTCTAACGCGACAATTCGAGAGAATATCGTCGGGTTTTCGAACTGGGACGCGGATCGATACAACGAAGTGATAGAGGCAACCATGCTAGCCAAAGATCTCGCCCTTCTTCCGAAAGGCGACCACAGCAATGTCGGGAGCAACGGCATAACTCTAAGCGGAGGGCAGAAGCAGCGGGTTGCCATGGCCCGGGCCCTCTACCTCGAGTCTGACTTACTTATTTTCGACGACGTGCTAAGTGGACTCGATGCCGATACGGAGGAGCAGGTATTCTGGCGGGTGTTCAGTCCGGAAGGGTTGCTAAAGCGAAGACGAGCAACCGTGCTGCTATGCACGCACTCCGTCAGGCATCTCCCTTCGGCGGATCACATTGTAGCCCTAGGCACCGACGGTACCCTCGTTGAGGAGGGGAGCTTCGAGGAACTCATGGCGAAGGAAAACTACGTCCGCAGCCTCGAGGTCAAGGCCAAAGACGCCGCGAGGGGTTTGGGTAGCATATCCGTCCCTTCGGAGACTGACCATGCCTCTCGCTCAGCGGCCGTCGGAGTCACTGGGGTGACGAATAATCCAGACCGTGAAAGGCAGCTTGGCGAAAAGGGACTCTACCGACATTACTTCCGCAGCGTCGGCTACTGGCGCGTCGCCCTCTTCGGCCTTCTCGGTATCATCGTCGCCTTTCTGTACAACTGGGCCCTAATCTGGGTCACATTCTGGGCCCGCGACGTCGTGCGGCCAGCGCCCGCCCATTCCAGAGCCTTCTACGTCGGCCTCTTCGCGTTCTTCCAAGTGCTGTCTCTGGGCGCCGTCTGGTCCTTTTTGAACGTCGCCTTCATCATGCTCACCTCGACCTCGGGCACCGTCCTCCACAAGGCGGCCCTGGCCACCGTGGTCCGCGCGCCCCTCCGCTTCTTCACACAGACAGACGCCGGCATCGTAACGAACCTCTTCTCGCAGGACATGACGCTCATCGACATCGAGCTGCCCAACGCCCTCTCCAACTTCGTCATCATGGGCCTCGTCACTGTCGGGCTCTCGGCCGTCATCGCCACGGCGTCGCAGTACGTCCTCATCGGCTACCCGCTCATCGTCGGGGTCATGTGGTGCCTGCAGAAGTTCTACCTCGCGACGTCCCGGCAGCTCCGCCTGCTGGAGCTCGAGGCCAAGAGCCCGCTGTACACGCACTTCACCGACACCATGAAGGGCGTGGTGTCCATCCGGGCCTTCGGCACGTGCGGCGACAACGTGAGCCGCAACGACGCGCTCGTCGACACGTCCCAGCGCCCGGGGTACCTGCTCGCGATGATCCAGCGCTGGCTCAGCTTCGTGCTCAACATCCTCGTCGCGGTCATCGCCGCCACCGTCGTCGCCGTCGCGACGGGGACGGGATCGAGCGCCGTCTTCACCGGCGCTAGCCTCGTCTCCATCATGAACCTCGGGGACGGCATGCGCGAGATCATCAAGATGTACACCCTGCTCGAGACGTCTATTGGCGCCGTCAGCAGGCTCAGAGCTTTCAGCGAGAAGACCGAGTCCGAAGAGGACCCCCACGAGGATCTTGTCCCGCCGGAGTCGTGGCCGACAGAGGGTACGGTTGAGATAAAGGGGGTGTCGGCTTCTTATTTGTAAGTTCGCCGGGGGGCTCGGCTTTCCCGGAAACGTCGAGCCTGAAGAGAGTTACGGGGCGAGGGCACTAACCGATTTCTTTGGCATCAGCAATGGGACCGAAAATCGGAGCAGCGACTCCGGGAGCGGTGCGGGTACTCCTTCAGACCTGGCATTGAGTGACCTCAACATCTCCATCCGCGCTGGCGAGAAGGTTGCCATTTGCGGCCGCACGGGCAGGTAAGTCTTTCCTCCGTAGCCACTCAACCTCCGTTTTATCCCCTAAATTCTTTTTTATCTCCGTCTTCTTCTTCAGTCTAATGCTTGATTTGTATCCCAAGTGGTAAATCGTCCGTTGTCCTCCTGCTTCTCCGCCTTCTCGAACCGCTTCCTTCCTGCGCCGAAAACATCACCATAGGTGGTCTCCCTCTACACAAGATCGACAGACCGACGCTCCGGAGACGCATCATCGCCGTGCCGCAGGACGCGGTCTTTTACCACGACGGGACGAGTTTCACGTCGAACCTTGACCCGCTCGGGGTGGCGACGGAAGATGAATGCCGGGAGGTCCTGGAGGCCGTGGGCCTATGGGGCTTCGTCGAGGAGAATGGGGGCTTGGGCGCCGGGATGACTCCCGACGCACTGAGCCAGGGGCAGAAGCAGCTGTTTAGTCTCGCGAGGGCTGTACTGCGGAAGAAGGTCCGCTCCAGGGGAACCTTCGGAGCATCATCATCATCTTCTTCTTCTTCTCCTTCTCCTCCCCCACTGGGCGGTTCCGCCAGTGGTGAGAAGTCGTCGTCTGGAGAACAGAACGGACGACGCGAGGGCGGAATCCTGCTTCTGGACGAGGTGTCTTCTAGCGTGGACAAGGACACCGAGCGCTCGATGCTGGACGTGATCAGGAGGGAGTTTGAGGGTTACACGGTCGTCATGGTGAGTCACCGGCTGGAAATGGTGATGGACTTTGATAGGGTGGTGGTGATGGACGCGGGGCGCGTTGCGGAAGTTGGCGTGCCGCGGGAGCTGGCGGAGGTCGAGGGGGCGAGATTTAGGGAGTTGTGTCTTGCTAGCGGCGTCATTGGGGTGGGAACGGACGAAGAGGTTACGGTTCGGGAGAGAACCGAGTGAGGAGTTTGGGAGATGATAGATTTTGAGGCAACTTGAAACTGGAGAGCGCGTCTTTCGGATACATGTAGGGCAAACCTTTTTCCATCTCTACCCAACATGCATATACTTAACTTCACAGCGCTAGTGTAAAGAAGAGTACTCGTATGTACGGGACAAAATATCAAGAGCAATGTACGAGTATGTAGTTGGGTCGGAGCGGGGCAATAATAATTAGCGGCCCATGCCGTCGCGGGCCGAGGCACCCGGAGTGGGGCCGGCCATGCGCCGCCAAAGCGTAGACCCCGGACTCCAAACGGGTGCCAGATTAACATCTCGGGGAGACCGGTCAGCCATAGCCTCCGACTCCAGTATCATCTCGGCGCACGATAAGGCCCATCAGTTCTCCATGATCCGGGACCCAGTAACGCGTGTCTCCATTTCTGGACGCAGTACGGAGATCAATCTTCTCCAGAGCCGTGATTTCTCCACCTTTTAAAAAAGCCAGTCCAGGGGCACTGCCAGGCTCGGACGGCAGTCCGCCCCAAACCGACGGCGCCCCGGTTTATCTATCCAATGTGAGCGGCTGGACCCACGAGCGTGTCAGTGGTTGGCCAAGTATGGACTGGTGGCCAAGGGCCGGTCCACTCCAGAAGGCGTGCAGAGTAGATGGCAGCCGAGATACCATACCAAGACCTCATCCACCCAGCATGGATCGGTGGATGCGTTGCGGATGCGTTGTAAGGCCCTCGCAAATACTCTGATGACAACAAAATTGATTGAAGGGATAGGAAAAGTGAAGTCTCGACACTACATGTATTAATTATCCTTGATCTCTGTGATTTTGCCATCCAATGCGGTGTGGAACAGCACTGGCAAACCAAGCTGCGGCTTGCGGTTGAGACAATTGCCCGTAGTATGAGGGCAGCACCACTTCACTTTGTGCAAACCGAACTCTAAAAACAAACCACGGCCGAGAGGAAGGGATTGAAGTTGGCGAAGGTGTCTAGGACCGCACAATACGACCTGGAAGGCCGTTGAATGTTCTTCCTAAGTGTGGGTTACACAAGCAGGGAGTCAGGCAAGCCCTTACACGTTGACGTGATCCAGGATTTGATGAGCCCAGTGCTGTGCTGTGATGGTGGAAACTTGACGCAGACACCATGAGAGTATTCAAAGGGGGGGAGTCAGGAATAATCATCATCTTGAGTTCATTGTCCAATTCCATTCAATGTTTCGTTAACCGCCGGCTACGAGTACACAATCTGCTCTTTCCCTCTGCCCGCTTTGCGATTATTGTGACTCCTTGGAAATGGGAAGCAACATAGAAAGGAACAGCCGCGGAGGCCTTGGGACCTGGCCTTCTGCTCTCCACATGGAAAGGCATTGACGTGCTCCCTCCTTTGCTCCTCACCCCCTGAACTACAGGTCCTGCCCTGTTCATGTTATCTCAAACCCGTCGAATTTCCCTTACAGTCCAGCCGCGATAATTCTTTACCCATGGAAGGCTTCCCTTCTTAATCGACGGATTAATCGCTGGCAGGGTGTTGTTTTCTCAAAGGTGTCAACAGATCCGCGGACCGTCAGCCGATCACGAACAGGCCTTGGGGGCCCTCGACAGCAAACATGCCTTGACTTAACTGGGGGCTTGTCCTTGTAGACGGCGCATGTCAAACAATCCTGGGGCATTCATAATGATAATAATATATGAGATTGTTGACTATTTGATGGCAAAAGAAGTGCCAGGACAAGATGACGGGCGGAGGAAATGTCGGGAGTTGAAATCACATTCGATACAATGCACCTGCCAGCCCGAACCATGCATCTTTGACCTTGCAATTGTGTATGGTGTGGTGAGAGAATATGGCTTCTATCCTGTTCCAGTCACCTTTTTTTGCTTCAACCTTGGATACCCGCCTCTGCCTCGATCTCTTCCTTGCTAGGAGACCACTTGTCCTGAAGTGCTTTGTCGAGGCTCGGCTCGTAGACGTCCTTGGGCCACCACTCGCCCCAGCTTGTCAGGAAGATCTGCTCCGGATCCTCGGGGATGTCGTCCTGCGTGAAAGCGCGGAGGACGTTTTGTCCGCCTATCTCATAAATGAGTACTTATTCATCCGTGCATGGAGAAAAGGTGGTGGAGTAATACTCAGGAAGGGTGGAGGAAGGTACGTTGAATAGGAGGTGGTTGATATTGAAAAAGGGGGGGGCGCATTATGCGCTTACCTTCTGGGACCGACTTGGCGTCGGGCATGTCCATGGTTATCTTGATATCAGAACCCCTCCCCAGGCCCGTGTTCGGAATCAGGCCGGGAGAGACCGCGACGACGGTGCACTGGCCCGCGAGGTGGCGGCGCCACCAGTGAGCGGTGAGGAGCTGGGCAAACTTGGAGTCTGCGTAGATCTGCAGGCTCTTGTCTTCGGAACCGGCCTTCAGCTGGGTATCGAGTGCAGCTGCATTAAGCACTGTCAGCAGACATGAGAGTCGGGAGTGCGGTGCACGAAGCTAATATCAAGGACTTGGAGATTCGAGGGATTCGGGGGATTCGGGGAAGTTTGCGTACCCATATCAGTCACCCTGCGGATGGCTCCGGAGGATACGAAGACGATCCTCGAATGCGAAGAGACAAGCTTGTCCTTGAGCAGATGCACAAGGTAGTGCTGGGCTAAAAGAAACCCAGAAGGCCATCATTCAGCTGCAAGCTCGGGACATGAAGTGGGAGAAACCGGACAGCGGAACAGACTGCAGGGTTATTACTCACAGAGCGAGTTGACGACGAATATCTCCCTCCACTTGCTCTTGAATTTCCCGCTCTCCCCCCCGCCACCGATCCCCGCATTCAGGAGCAAGTAGTCGATAGACCCCCCGCCGACGTGCTCCAATGTCCTCTGCGCAAACGTCTTCACGTCCTTCAGGTCCGCCAGCTCGAGCGGGAGGACCGTCACGCTGTGCTTCCGGGCGTCAAACTTGACCCCGTCGTACGCTTCCTGGGCCGCCGCGGCATTGCGGGCGCCCAGGATGACCCGGTACGGCTGCTGCGCCTGTGTGATGAGGTGCTTGATGGCCTCGAACCCCTGCTCGCCCCGCGCGTTAGCAAGAAGGTTAGTGGTGTTAGAATATGTTCTGAGGGGCCGTTCGAACCAATCCGGAGGAGACCCCTGTCGCCACCACGGTCTTAGCAATGGTAGCCATGTCTGGGTACGAGAAGGCTCAGAAGAACGGAGATGGTAGTGTGTATGGGTCGCGTATACCGGGCGGAAATTGGTAAATCAGATGAGAGCGCGGGTCAGCTCGCCGGGCGCAGGAAGGTATCCAAGTATATATAGTGTAGCAGTCGGGGTTCATCAGGTTCCTGGATGTAAGCTGCGGACTTTGCAGTAAACCCCGCGATCGATTAATAATCGCAAGTTGCTCTTTGTTCCTTCATAGTTGCAGGCGGGTGGTGATCGACTTTGAATGCAACCAGGAGCGCAATTAATAGCCCGTCTCATCGCTGACGGTCCGCGGGGGTGGGCTGGATGTTGGTGGTGTGCATATATGTAGGGACGACGTAAAGCAGGACCGGTGTAAATCGGAGGCGAATCAATGCGACATGAAGTAATGTGGGTACTTTCTGCATTATAGCTACCTACGCAGCTCGATCGCAGTCTTCTACGGATCTCTATCGGACGGAGTTACCAATTCAATCAAATCCTTCTTGTCGGATGTGAAAATGCCCTTCGCGACGGCGCGCTGGTGCAGTCGAATTGTGGCTTATGCGGCGCGTAGCAACCATTACTGTCCCCACGCGCATATAACCATCGCAAGCCCCTGTCCTCCCACCTTTCGGCGGCAACCTCGGGTCCCTTTAGCGAGTTAACGAGAGGAGACATACTGCTCGGCGCCACTCTCCACCCGTTTCTGTTGAAGACGAAAACGAGGAAACGGGGAGTACGGAGAGCAAGCCGGTGCAAAGAGCAGCAGATCGCTTTTTTCGTGGGCGCGCAACGCGTGTCTGACGTCCGTATCCCAGGACCTCATAGAGCCATAGTTGACAAAGGAATCTCCCTTCGAAATGCAGAAGTAGAAAGGAACTCATTTCTTCCTGAGAACGTCAGCCTCGGCCTCTGCATCATCGTCCTCAACTCCCAAGACCTCCTCCTCGACCTCCTTGGCTGCGGACCTGCCCCTCCCACCACGGCTCGAGGCCCCCGCCACGCTCGTCGCCTTGTTCTTATCCTTGCCCTTGTCAGCCGCCGCCGCCTCCTCCTCGGCGGCCGCCTGCTTGGCAAGATCCGCGTCGGCGTCGCGAAAGATCTTGCGCGCCGTCTCGATCTCCTGCTTCTTCTCAAAGACCTCTTGGATCTTGCCGAGGAAGGAGGGGTTCTTGCGGAAGGCGAACTGGAAGTCCTCAACCTTGATCTTCTGGCGGCCGGCGTGGTGGGCCGCGCGGTTGGCCTCGAAGGCGACGGCCTGGATGAAGTCGGTCAGGATCTCGTCGAGGACGCGGACAGTCTCGGGGAGCGGCTGGCGGACGTCGCCGAAGCCGTAGAGGATTAGGCCGACTATTTATTTATTTTCGCAGACTGTTAGTAATCGGGACGACATGACGTGGTGAGCTTAAAAGGACTCCAGGGACATACGATCATTGGCCGAGAAGTTCATCTTCCCGACATTCTTGCCGGCGCGAGCTCGGGGCTCCATGGTGACAGTTTTGTTTGACTGCCGATATAGATAGACGGTAGATAGGAGGTGGATATGGTTGTATCAAAACACTGCGGGCATCCCAGGGAAGGGGTTGGGGCGGAACGGAAGCAGCTGAAATATGTCCGCGTCGGAGAAGGATGCGATTGGGGGA
>JAXQGT010000620.1:0-10275 GCA_037040375.1 Basipetospora sp. M8501
GTGATGATGATGAAGGAACGGACGCAGCGGCACCCGTGTACATGTCGCCAATGTACGACGAGCTCCACGCCAACATCCCCGGGAGCCTCATGCGGTTCACCGACCAGCCCTTCCCCGCCGAGGCGAGGGTCTTCCCGAGCAGACAGCTCATCAAGGAGTATATTGTGCGCTACGCCCAGGACGTGAAGAGCCTCATATCTTTCTCCTCCGAAGTCACCGACGTCCGGCCCCGCTCCGCCGCCGCCTCCTCAGAGTTTCCTAATGAGGTGGAGGAGAAGTGGGACGTCACGGTCCGCTCGACCACTGACGGCACCGTGAGGACTGACACCTTCGACGCCGTCGTCGTGGCCAACGGCCACTACTCCGTTCCCTTCATCCCAGACGTCAAGAATCTCTCCGCCTACCAGCGCGCCCACCCGGATGTCATCCTACACTCGAAGCAGTACCGCACCCCGGCCGCCTTCCGCGATAAAAACGTTGTGGTCGTCGGGAACGGGCCCTCGGGTCTCGACATCGCGTACCAGATCAGACCCCACGCAAAGTCCCTCCGCCTATCCGTGCGACACCCCACCCAGCCCGAGAAGCTGGCCCACATCGGCTGCCCGGAAGTCCCCGAGATCACCGAATTCCTCCCGGACGACGGGTCTCTCCGCTTGAGCGACGGCTCCCTGCTTGCGGACGTCGACGTCGTCATCTTCTGCACCGGGTTTCTCTTTAGTTACCCTTTCCTCCCCACCCTGGCCCCGGCCTTTATCACTCGCGGGAAGGGCGTGCATAGACTCTACGCCCATCTGTTCAGCATAGACCACCCGACACTCGTCTTCCCCGGCCTCCTCATGCGCGCCGTCCCCTTCCCCGTCGCCGAGGCCCAGGCCGCCGTCTTCTCCGCCGTCTGGGCCGGCGCCCTTGATCTGCCCTCCCGGGAGGTCATGTGGCATGAGTCCCGCGGACTCGACAGGGAGAGGGGTGACGCCGTGCACGTGCTGCCGCAGATGGCTGACGCGGAATATATCAACAAGTTACACGACTGGGCCCTGACGGCAAGGACGAGAGGCAAGGAGCCGCCGCGCTGGGGTCCCGTTCAGGTATGGCAGCGCAGAGTATTTGCGGAAGCCAAGATCCGATTCGAAGACCAGGGTTGCAAGGCGACTAGCCTCGAGGAGCTGGGTCTCCACTACGACAGCGAGGCCCAGGGGCTAACAGGGGCGGAGGAGACCGAACCGTGACCTTGGCTGTGTCGAGTCTTGATGTCCACTCTTTCCGCTAGCTACAGCATAAACGTGACCATGATAAGTTCTACATGGGAAGAAGCGCAATAAACGCTAGCAATATTTTCTCATTTTAATATTTTTTTTCTTATTTATCTATGATTTTCCCTCGTCACCTTTCGCTTTCGCGGTAGGACAGTTTGACATGGCTCAAAAGCTCCATCTCGGTAGAAAGGAATCAACAGAGTAAGATCCCGCCTGGATAACCCCGAGGCGCCATGATAACCGCCCTGTGCCAAAATACATGCCCTTCCAGAGTTCCGCCTAGTTGTCCTCCTTCCAGTTGTGACCCGCAGATAATCCATGGTTCTAAACAGATCAAATAATGCTCTCAATCGAAAGCACTTCCAAAAAGACTGTATTGTTCCACAGCCGCACCATGGGGCATTGGTGTCCCCGGTAGAGTGAGACAGGCAAATGCGCAAGTTACTATGCCCCTTAAGGGGCCAAGAAGACTATTACACATGCCACCGAACAAGCACAATGCTTCTCCTCGTCTCCCCACCCTTGCAGAACGAACAACCGTTCTGCTCCACTATTCGATCACTCATGAAAGCCTAGCCTCGGAACAAGAACTGCATGTCGCGTGGAGTCAATGACTGAGCAGCCTTGGTGTCCTTGTTGATTGTGGAATGGATCATGGCTGTTTTCTTCTCTTGCAGGAGAACCATACGGCTCTCCACAGAGTCTTCGATGACCAAGTTCTTGATGATGCAGGGCCGGGTTTGCCCGATCCGATGGCATCGGTCCGCCGACTGCCACTCGACAGCAGGATTCCACCACCTGTGCAATCTATGGTTAGCAACACGCCCCCATCAGAAGTACATATAGTTCATGACTTACGGCTCAACGAGGAATACACGAGACGCTTCGGTGAGGTTCAACGCAACCCCACCTGCCTTCAGTGAGACGAGGAAACACTCCACGTCGACATTCTTCATGAAATGATTAATCGAGGCGTTACGCTGACCCGGCGTCATGGTCCCATCCAGGATGACCGTGGTGAAACCGGCATGCCGGAGTCTCCACTCGATGAGCTGGAGCATCGAAGTAAACTGTGAGAAGATGATGGATTTGTGGGTGGCGCTGTCCGAACGAAGCTGATAAAGCTCATGAACAAGCATCTCAATCTTGGTCGACGACGTCCAGTTCTCCATCCGGATTCGGTTGATGATTGACGACTTCTTCAAAGTCATCTGATCCTGCTCTATCTCCGGCTGGGCAAGGTCGATCGACAACAGAACGTGGCATCGAGGGCAATCAGGCTGCGCGATATTATCGAGATAGCTCCGAGCACACGATCGGCAAAAGTGATGGCGACACTTGCTTGCAATGGCGTCCTCCGCCGGAGCCTCGCAGATACAGCACTCCAAGATGTTTGGGTTACCATCTGAAGTTTTCTTTGAGAGAAGATCCGGGTGATCAGCGGTCTGGCGCAGGTTCATGATCAGACTGAATATGCTGGCATAATTGTCCAACACAGTTCCGTCCATAACGAAATTGTCGAACGACTGCTTGGCGCGGCTGGCGATTTCTCGGACAATTTGATTCTCTGACTCGCTGAAGAACTGACGGCTGACTTGGAGTTCTTTGATAGGGAGCTCCATGGAATCAGTGTGGTCCTTCTTGAGGCGACGAAGCATAATATGATCGGTCAGGAGGAGAAGGTTGTCGAAAGCAGTACCACCGATACCTTCCCTGCCGAATCGCTGAATGGGAGCGAGAAGTTCATGGTTGAACACCGAGACATGCTGCAAGGCGTTGTGAGGACCTGGAAAGGGTGTTTTATTCAGTTAAAGACGGATTTCCACGGCACAGGAGACTTGAGGATTGGACCTACATCCTTGACACTTCATATCCTCTGAGAAATTCCATGATGACTGCTCGCATTTGCAGCCTTTGCACACGTACGAGCAGAACGGGCGAACGTTCAGGAACTGAACCAGGGAAAAGAATTCCCCAATAACATTCTGCAGAGGCGTACCGGTCAAGCACCAGCGATAGGTTCCTTTCAAGGCAAAGCATGCCTTGGCGGTCGATGTGTTACGTGTCTAGACAATTGCTCAGGTTAGTCGAATCGAACTGCTTCAGTGGAGAGGTAGTCTGTTGGCGCAAAGGAGACTCTACCTTGATTTGATGGCCCTCGTCCAAGATGATGCGGTGGAAGCTGAGTCGATGAATCACACTTGCTTGTGTGTGGATTTCAACCTCATCTCCATCCGTCTTTTTCTTGTGTCCCTTGGTCTCTCGACGGTACATGGACTCAAGAGAGTTGTAGGACATGATGATCACATCATACTTCTTAAGCTGATGCAATTTGATAGACTTCGTTTCGGAATTGGTGCCGTGGAAGACAAAGGTTTTCAAGGTGTTGTCCGTGTATGAATTGATCTCTGACACCCACTGCAGAAGGGCAACAGGGGGCACCAGAACAAGAGAGGGCTTCCCTGCTGGGAAGTCGGACATTATTAGCGAAACGGCCTGGATGGTCTTTCCAAGCCCCATCTCATCTCCAAGGATTCCTCCCTTGTATTTGCCGGCCTCCATTCGTTGCATCCATGCCAACCCCTCGAGTTGGAAGGGTTTCAACTGGCGATGGATGTTTGGTGGCTGTGGCGCCTGGCCGGTCTTGACAATTGGTTCCTTTTTGAGATCTGACCACAAAGTGGCCAGCTTTGGGTGATAGTGGATGATCTTGTTGTGGACATTGGTGGCGGCCCTTTCAGTTCGAAGATTCCTGTATGCACGGCGATCTCGCGCCGCTTGGTCAAGTTGGCGATTGATTTCTTCCTGCCAATCACGAACAGACATTACGGCTTCGTCAAGAGTGTTTGTCGCGGGGTTCTCGTTGTGCTCTGGCTGACTGACACCATTTGTTGGCTGTCCGCCAGCAGCACCTTCGTTGCCTGTAGGGGCACTTGGGTTATGGCCATAGCCGAATAACTGGTTGGCTGAGATAAAACTGGCTGGCTGACGTCGCGACCTTGTATTCGTGCCAGTTGAGGCTGCAGTCACAGTGCCAGAAGCTTGACCGTTAAGAGCAGAAAGGCCCGTGTTGACCTCGGCATCAGTGCTTGTCATGCCGCCGCCGGACATAGACGCGACAAACGATTCATCCGGGGTGGTGGCATTCGTCATGTCGCCTGAAGTCAAGCCATTGGAACTATTTCCATACTGGTAGAGATCCGAGGCCGATATGAAACTGGTGTTGAGACGGGAAGACGTCGCGTTTGCACGTGTCGACCTCCTAGGGACGAGCTCAGGTGTTTCTTCCCGCGAAACGGACATGTCCGATTGGAACCCGCTGTTGAGTTTCTGGCGCTTCCCAGGACGATCAGAGGCAGCCAAAGATGGCTCATCAAAAGCCCTCCGGGGCGAAAACGATGACAAAGTGGATGATGAGCTGGCCGCCGCAAACCGTAGCGACCTTCTAAGACCGCTCGTAGTAGAGGCGAGCTCAGATTGCTCTTGTTGGTGGGTGTCGTCGGCTTTCGCGTACTCCTCTTCCTGGAGGCGACGAGCAACAGCAGCATCGAGAGAAAAGTGAGAGTCCTCATAATCGGACTCGATTTCGTCTTCGTCAGACGGCTTCGTATTCAACGAGAGCTTGCTTCGTCGAAGGTCTTTCTGTCGGATTGGGACAAAAGCCTCATTGGGAGGATCAGACGCCTCGATGCTATCAAAGTCATCATCAACCAACACTGAGGAGTGATCTCCGGATTTCATCTTCAGACTCGGGATTCGAACTTCAATGTTGCCGTTGGACTTCGGGTAACCACGAGATGTCTGGGCGATGGTGGGAAAAGAATTGTTCTGGATATTGCCAGCAAGATGCTCGGAGGTTGTGTTTTCCGAGACGACAGCACGACTCGAGCGGGTGCTTCGTCTGAGGGGGGTTGAGTTGCCATTTATACTTCCTGCTTCGGAGGAGGAAACAACTGGCTCTGAAAGTGATGCAGATTAGCTTCTTGCTCCATCATGACAACAACCCCGAATGACAAGGTATGATTCTCAGGGTGGTATAGTGATTCCCGGATCGTAGGGACAATCAACATACCAGGACCTAGTGACAAGCCCTGTCCGTTCTGCTCGGGCTTACCGGAGCTGCGGTGACGGTACCTGCCAGCCATGGCCGTTCACAAGTGCAGTGAACACCCTCAGTAGAGACGCGGGAGTGTAGGATTTCAAACAAGTTTGCTCGAAATAGGTCCAAGGCTGCAGTGTGATAATGAGAAACGTCACAGCCTTTATGCCTCGCACTATTAGAAAAGTAAAAAACTAAGAGCGTAGGAGACGGACTGCTAGGAAGGACAAGATCTGCTGCACTTGTTAATTCCTAACAATTGAGGAGAGAATGGAGGTAAAGGGCAAAGAATATAGAAGAAAGAACGTCGAGTGATAGTTCCAGGTCATTAGAAGGAATAATGTAGTGGAAAGGGCAGGAAAAGGGCGGGAAGACAGTGGCGAAGATCGACTCTTTGATTCTAGGGAAACAACTTCTGTTCAGGCAAGTGTGAGCCTGGCTCACAGGGTCGTGACTACTCCGCGTTGAGGGGGGATTTTCAGATGACGACCACTCACGACCACTCACGAACTCACGTGACGTCCAGTTTCTTGAGTGGCTGCATAAAGGGGGTGCATAAGTCTCCCTCTAGCATTCTAAGGCAACCAATCACAGGCTCTAGCAAGGAAACAACCCGATATCCCGCCACTGATGGCAAGCTGAATACCACGTGATTTCGTGTCAGTCTCCTGTCCCGTCCATCCTAGAGTCACCCAACGCAGAAAACCACCACCCCCACCATGTCACAGTCGATTAGAGACTTCACAATTTGTTGACCAACTTGGAAGCGCCAAAATTTCCATGTAGCCCTGGTACTCAGGCGCTCTTCTCATACTCCGACCTCGTCATACACAGTCTTTACACCCAGCCCCTCTGGAAGTCCTATCATATCTGCTCCGGCTGTTCTATCTTTCAGAACAAAGGTCTGTATCACGGCCTCTTTTATGAGCCAGAATCGCGCCTAGCCTTCTCAAGGACATCAAAACAGCGTGATGTCAGGTCAGGAGGAAGCAGGTCATAATGGCCCTGGCCAGAACGAGCCCGATCTTGACAATAGGCTCCCACCCAACCAGGGTAATGGCAGGAATTCCGAGGTGTTCATAGCTGGGCCGTATGTCTACTCCTTAAATTCACCTCGACAATGTACAGTCCTTTAGCGCTGTTGTACTAACAGCTGTGACAGCACGTCTGTTCTCCGGAGCTTTTTAGGGGTATGTTCGACATCGCCCCGTACCGGTTGGCGGAACCCTACCAACAGACATCCAGACGCTAACCCTTCCCATAGGGCGAGACCATTTTCCCCTCAAGTCGGCGCAGACGAGCGGCTTTACAAGCATCTCGGCGGGCGTCTGCAACTCAAGCAGGCACAGAGATACCGGATTCCGATGGACCCTCGGAAGCCGCCGACGAACCTGCAGCGCCGGCCGCATCTGGCCAGGAAACTCCTACTATCGCCCCGACCACCAAGAATAAACAGAGAAGCAAGGCCAAGTCTACGGCATCGAAGCAAAACGCGTCTAAGAAGGCTGCTGCTCTTCTGGCTTCAAAGAAACGGAAGAAGCCCGATGGATCATGGGACGACGATTATAGTCCTGCAGACAACCGCAACAGGGAGGCGGGACCTGCGCCGGGCCAAGTCGATCACTGTGAGTTGTGCCTTAAGAAATTCACAATCACTCCGTACACAAAGACCGGACCAAAGGGCGGACCCCTCTGTGCCAATTGCGGTCGAGCCGCCAGTGACAAACGGCCGGATGCGAAACGACCCAAACCCAAGGCCTCGGCAAAGGGCTTGGGTAAGAAGCGCGAGATCCAGAGCCGGATCATGGATCGTACCTTCAAAGTCGGTGCCAAGGACCTCACCACTCTTTGTGTTGAGACACTTGCCAAAAATGTCGAACTGGCAGACTCGCTAGGTGATCTTAGCCCGCATCTGATCGACATGGTGGCCCGTCTCCTCTCGAAACGTCGCCTCCTTGATGCCCAGACATTGCAGCTTTTCATTCAACCCTCAACGGAGACTCTGAAGATCTACGATGCCGGTAAGCTGTCTGACAATGACTTGATGGGCTGCTTTGCCGTCAGCCAGAATCTCAGCACCTTCAAAATCCGCAATGGCATCCACTTCAACGATAGTGTGATGACATACCTCCTGACTCGTCCTGCGAAACTGGAGCACTTTTCGATTCACGGCGCGAACCTTCTCAGCGATGATGCCTGGTTGGCGTTCCTGAAAGCGCAGGGTGGTAACTTGCGGAGCTTGAAGGTTCACTTCACAGACAGGCACTTTGGCGAGAACATCATGGAAGCCATTGTCAAGTACTGCCCGAAGCTCACCTCCCTGGGGCTCTCGCACATCGCTCAGCTCTCATCCAATGGCATCCGCATACTGGCCGGCCTGCAGAATCTCGAGTATCTCAGCTTGCAGCTGAACGATAACGTCTCTTCCACCGCGGTCCAGGAGTTGCTCGGAAAGGTCGGGGGCAAGCTGACGACCTTGTCCCTTCGACGAGCGCTCCAAGCGGACGATGCCCTTCTGGAAGCCATCAGTAAGAACTGCCCGAAGCTGATCAAGTTGCGGATTACGGAGTGCACTAAGTTCACGGATGATGCATTTGTCAACTTCTTTGAAGAGTGGGCAAACTGGAGACTCGAGCATCTCGACCTGGCCAAGTGCCGACACGTGGACTCTACCAATGCAGTCGATCCTCTTTCCGGCATCGGCCTCTGCTCGGGTGGGTTCCGCGCTTTGATGGCTGGCAAATACAAGAAGCTGCGCCACTTGAACGTGGAAGGGGCGCGTTACATCACGGCGGAGACGTTCGATGAAGTTTTCGCCGAAGGCAAGGAGTACCGGGAACTGCAGCATCTGGAGGTGTCCTTTTGTGAGAAGGTCACCGACGATCACATTGACAAGATCTTCAAGGCCTGTCCCGCCTTGAAAGAGCTGGTCGTCTTTGGCTGTTTGCGCGTCCAGGGACTGGTCAGGGTCCCCCGCGGCAGACTTCTGATTGGAGTGCCCAATGTTATGGGCATGATCATTGAGGGCACCTATGACGAAGACTGAGGCTGGGGGGAGAACCGTGGAGGGGCGAAATCGAACAGAATGTGAGTGTTACCGGTATGGTAGGACAATGATTTGGTCTGTTGAGGAGAGGAGCAGGGTGGACATCAGCAAGGAGTCTTTCCATTTTTTTGTCTGGCCCTAGCGCTGGATGTCTTTCTTTTTCACGAGTCAGTAGGTTCCTTCTGGTCGGTTTGCTTCTCGATTACTAGGCGCCGGGAACGGAACAGGGCGCACACTCGGGTCGGTCCGTTCGTTTTCAATCATTCATGGCCAGGTCCAAGGCATAGGGTTGTTGCGAAGTTCACGGAAGATGTTCACAGCTTTAAAGCCCCGCGGGCTTGATAATCCGATGTTCTAGCATCAATTCATGTTGCTATTTTCCAAAACGCCAATTACCCCTACCATCCAAACTCCGAGTCAAATTCCCCAGACGTAACGCATCAATCAGATTTAGACCAAGAACCCCCCTAGGCATTCAGAGTTTCGATGTAACTAACATCCAGCTCATTGATCGTGGCAATCCTCTCCACACTTCCTCCCTGAAGCGCTGACGCCGCGGCGGCGGCCGGGTTCTCGCATCCGCCCACTGGCTGAAAGTAGTACCCGTGCGCGTCGAAGTCGAGGGCGACGGTACCGCTGTTGCACATCAGATTGACCAGGCCCTCACACACCCTGATATCGCTCTCAGAGACGACCCAGTACTCGGTCGCGGTGTGGCGGAAGCCCAGCAGCACGGGCGGCAGGCGCGGCACAGGGTCGGCGTCGTGGGTGATCCTGTAAGTCACGGCGGAGCCAGCGGCGGAGGTGATAAAGCGGGCGAAGACGTCATTGCCCACGCGGGGCGAGCCGTACGTGTACAGATCGACGGCGTCCTGGTAGCGGGCGCGCAGGTGGCCCGCCGCGAGGGTCGCGACGGCTGCGCCGAGAGAGTGGCCGGTCAAGACGATGCGGTAGGACGGGTACTGCTGGCGGGTCTGGCGGACGATGGACGTGATGCGCGGCTCGATCTCCTCCCAGGCGTTGTGGAAGCCCATGTGGACTTTGCAGCCGCGGGGGTAGTCCGGGTCGCAGTCCCGCGTGGCGAACTGGAGGCTGTGTTTTGGGTTAGCTTTTGTACGGGTCTGTATCTGCTGGGGGAAGGGGAACGCTTAGTCGTTCACTCACTTCGTGATCCAGTTCCGAACGTTGACACTACCCCTGAATGCCACGACGATGGCCTTCCTTTGCGGGTCTACCGCTACGAACGACTGGAGACCGCTGATTACACCGCTATTTCAAAACTTGGGCTTAGTACTTCATTTCCCCTCCACGTAGTGTTGGAAGTCAAGGGAGGTAAAGTGAAGGGACGAGCATACTCGACAGTCTCAACCAACTTCACCTTGTTGGCCATGAGATCCGGACACCTGTCACTCGTGCAAGAAATCAAGGCGCCGGCATTCCAGTTGGTATTGCAGTACGTCGCCCCGGAGTACTGCACAAAGTACTTGAAGTCGGCGAGAAGATCCGGGCTTATAGCTGTGAGAGGGACACACCGAGAACCAGTCAGTGAGGATCCGGAGGGACGAGGGACCAAGCCCTCCACTGATTTCAAAAAGGGAAACACATACAGCGGCTGCCAAGGGACGCGGGCGACGTCTTCCCAATGGGACTTGCTGCCGCAGTGGCCGCGAAGGCGCTGACGAGCTTGAACCACAGCATCTTGACTTCTGGGATACTTGGACAGTTGAGCTTGAGGAGGCTAGTGGAGCGGAAGGACTGTCCGACGAAGTAAAAAAATGGTTAAAGGAGGGGAGCTATCGTGGCCTTCCTCTTTATCCTGATATCGCTTGGCAATTGTTTTGTTTCCTCCTTTGCGGGCTGAGACACTAGCCAGCTAC
>JAXQGT010000621.1:0-10393 GCA_037040375.1 Basipetospora sp. M8501
CCAATAAATGATGGAATTACCAATCTTTGGAAAAATTGATTTAATGCAAAACCTATGATCAATATAACAATTAACCAGGCTCCTTGAGGACTCAATGAAGCTCCCCCCCAACGATGTTGGTGAGAAGCTCGACTTCTCTGGCCGCGTGGCTCTCGTTACCGGCGGTGGCGCTGGGTAAGCTCTTCCTTCTGTGCTCCTATGAACGACCTGTCCTAACCTCTCTTCAATAGCATTGGCCGTGCGTACTGCTTGGCCTTCGCCAAGTACGGTGCCACCGTTGTCGTAAACGCCTTGGTAAACCCCGACGACGTCGTCAACGAGATTAAGCAAATGGGTGGCAAGGCTGTTGGCGTCAAGGCGTCCGCCGAGGATGGCGACGCCGTCATCAAGGGCGCTATCGACGCCTTCGGTCGCATTGACATCCTTGTCAACAATGCCGGCATTCTTCGCGACAAGGCTTTTACCAACATGACTGACGACCTCTGGGACCCGGTGATGAACGTCCACCTTCGTGGTACCTACAAGGTCACCAAGGCTGCGTGGCCCTACTTCCTCAAGCAGAAGTATGGTCGTGTGCTGAACACCACCTCGACCAGCGGTATCTACGGCAACTTTGGCCAGGCCAATTACGCCGCTGCTGTAAGACTTTTCCGTGCTCTACTTTGCAGACAGGAAGCATTAGCTAACAAATTCAACAGAAAGCCGGTATCCTTGGCTTCTCCCGTGCTCTTGCCCTCGAGGGTGCCAAGTACAACATCTTTGTCAACACCATCGCTCCCAACGCGGGTACTGCGATGACCAAGACTATCCTTCCAGAGGAGCTCGTCCAGGCCTTCAAGCCTGACTATGTCGCGCCCCTCGTCCTTGCCCTCTGCAGCGACAAGGTGCCCAAGAACCCGTCTGGTGGCCTGTACGAGGTCGGCAGCGGCTGGTGCGGCCAGACGAGGTGGCAGCGTACCGGCGGCCATGCCTTCCCCATCGACGTGACCCTCACGGCCGAGGAGGTCGCCAAGCACTGGGCCGAGATCGTCAACTTCGACGACGGCCGGGCGGACCATCCCGCCAAGTCGCAGGACGGCCTGCAGAAGATCATGGCGAACCTGGAGAACAGGGCAGGGGGCAAGGTATGATGACGCCCCCAACTATCCGTTGGCTTCTTGATTGATCAAAAAAATTCTTGTATATATGTAATAGACTTTTTTTTTATTGACCTCTGGATTTGTGCATCCGTAGGACAATGGTGATTCCCAGTATCTCAAGGCTATCGAGGACGCTAAGAAGGCGAAGGCCAACGGGACT
This sequence comes from Basipetospora sp. M8501, assembly GCA_037040375.1. Classification (NCBI taxonomy): domain Eukaryota; kingdom Fungi; phylum Ascomycota; class Sordariomycetes; order Microascales; genus Basipetospora; species Basipetospora sp. M8501. Next base: position 1,300 of record JAXQGT010000621.1, read on the forward strand.
GAGTTCACATACGAGGAGAGGGACATCATGCTCTATAACCTCGGCGTCGGCGCCAAGCGTGACCAGCTCAAATATGTTTAGTAAGTGAAGTTAAAAGACTTTCTCACATTTGACATAAAGGCACTGGCGCGGGCGCAGTAGTGCTAACCACAGTCAACCTCCAACAGCGAGGGCGACGAGGACTTCCAGGCTATCCCCACCTTCGGCGTCATCCCCCCCTTCGGCGCCGAGACCCCGTACTCCTTCGACGAAATCGTCCCCAACTTCTCCCCGATGATGCTCCTACACGGCGAGCAGTACCTCGAGATCAAGAAGTACCCCATCCCCACGTCCGCCACGCTCGTCTCGTACCCGCGCCTCCTCGAGGTCGTGGACAAGGGCGCCGCGGCCGTCGTGCGCAACGGCTTCACCACCGTGGACAAGGCCACGGGCGACGAGGTCTTCTACAACGAGATGACGGTGTTCTTGCGGGGCTGCGGCGGGTTCGGCGGGCAGAAGAAGGCCGAGGACCGCGGGGCCAGCACAGCGGCGAACAAGCCCCCTGCCAGGGCGCCTGACGTTGTTGTTGAGGAGAAGACGACGGAGGAGCAGGCTGCCGTGTACAGGCTGAGCGGTGATTACAAGTAAGTCCTGCTGCCCCTCTCGCTTTTGGAAAAGAAAGCCCCGTCTTTAGGAACACTCTATCTAGTTGTCGTCCGGGTGGTTTCCCGGTTCTGCTTTTGCTAACGAACGCGTCTATTAGCCCTCTGCACATCGACCCTTCGTTCGCCAAGGTGGGCGGCTTCAAGGCGCCAATCCTCCACGGTCTCTGCTTCTTCGGCATCGCCGGAAAGGCCGTCTACGAGCGGTAAGCCTTTTCCTTCAAGCCCCCGCTTGGTTTCCCGTCCTGTAATGATACTAATTCACGGTGACAAAAACAAACAGATTCGGCCAGATCAAGAACATCAAGGTGCGCTTCGCCGGCACAGTCATCCCTGGCCAGACGCTCGTCACCGAGATGTGGAAGGAGGGCGGCAAGATCATCTTCCAGACTAAGGTCAAGGAGACGGGCAAGCTGGCTATCGGGGGGGCGGCCGCCGAGCTGGCCTAGTGGATGGACGAGTGAACAGGGGGGTAACTGAAGGATATTGTCTTGGGACAGGCCGCTGTTTTGTTGTATGATTAGAACACCTAACGGAGTGGTGTCGAATTTACTATTCAATTTTCGTACATGCGTGTATCTTCCAATCTCAATGTCTTTGGTATGCGCGCGCGACAACCCTAACATTAAGGAGTGACGATTTATCTTAGTCTGATCCGAACTACATTCATTCTATCTTCAGCCGTGGGACATCCGTCTTGCGGGTATGTTAAGGAAGAACAAGAGTATCTGCAAACGCCGACGCCTTCCAGATCCCGCTCTCTTCCTGTTGCCGTATCTCATCACATCTTCCGTCCATTTCGTCCCAAGCCGAATATCCGCCACCAGTCCACATTTCCTCTGAACCTCACTAGGCACCAGCACAAAGGGGAGGGAGGGGCATGATTGAATACACAGGATGCGACAAAGAAGGCATCAAAAAATAAAACAAGAACAAGAGTGATACAGAGCGGAAGCCAAGCAAAAGTGATAGAGAGGGAAATGTTTTTGCTGTTGGGTTGGGGGGAGGGGGGGGGTTGTGTGTTGAAAAGCATTGAAATTAGTAGAAAAGGCCTTGAACAAGAATATCGAATACTTCCGAGGAAGAAGGCACTCTCCGCATGCAGATTTGCGCCCACAGCCACCCACCCGCCGTCCTCGGCGACGCCGCCACGCCCGTCTCGAGAAACGCCCTCTCCGCCTCGGAGAGGTTTCGCTTCTCGTCTGCGGCCCACCGCCTCTCCGCCTCCTCGGCCGCAGCCTGCAGCACCGCCTCCGTATTCTCCGACTCCCACAGGTTGCACCTCGTACACTGCGTGCACTGGCGCGGGCTGCCCTCGGGGCGGAAGTGTTCGCAGAAGTGGCGGTACCCCTCCTCGCCAATGTCCTTGCGGCAGACGTAACACATCTTGTATCCGCAGGGGCACGTCAGCTTGTTGCAGCCGGCGTTCTTGACAAAGGACGTGTTGCACCGGGGGCACACGCGCTTCACGGCCATGCTCATGGCCTGCTCGACCTGCGTGCGGAGGGAGACGAGGCTCGACTCGTTGCACACGTGTATGTCCACCCACGCCTTGTGGCAAGAAAGGCAAGAGCTCCGTGCGCACGCCGGGTTCAGGCAGGTGAACTTTTGCCCCCTGCGGCGGGGGTGGTGGCGTATCACGGCAGCGTACCATTGCGTGGACAGGTAACGGCCCGGACTGGTCGGGCTGCTGGCGACGATGCACAGGGCGGCCAAGGCGACGAAGATGGGGAGGGCGAAGGGGACCGTGCTAAGAACGAAGAGCATGATCAAGAGGTTGATGATGACAGATAGGCGCACGCGGAGTGTGCGGGCATTCTGGGGCAGGTAGAGTTCGTCGATCTCGGCGTACGAGCAGAAGGGACAGTGTAAGAGAGCAAGATTGGCGGAGGCGAGACTCTGCTCGGCGAGACGCTGCTCGAATCTATGGAGCACGTCGGCACCCTTGGGCATGTCTAGCATTGCTCGGTGGAGATGGTCGGCGGTAATCTGACCGGTGCACTCATCCCCCTCGACGGCCATGCACCTGAGCGTTCCCTTTTCTTGGTCTATACTGTGCCACCCTTGGCCAAAGACGGCCTCGGAAAGTGAGTGCTGAACGCACCTGTAGCACAGCAAGTGACCCGCGACATTACAGCTCGTAAACTCCTCGAACGCGCCGTCAGTAAAGCAGCAGCAGCACTCGTGCGTGGCATCGATTTCGGCGGCCTCCTCGTTGTTGAGAAACTGGGCCAACTCTTTATCCCTTGCCTCCTGGTCCCTCTTCGCTATGCGCTTCAGAGGGCGGACGAGCGTACGGTAGAGATCCCTATCGAGCTCGGTATTTCCAGTGGATCTGATCGCGGGGATTATCGAACCTTTTCCCGTGGACTTCCAGATCACGAGGGGGTGCATCTGTGCCTCGGTTGACGTGACAGGTCTCCGCCGAGAGAAGAGCGATGATATCGTACACCTCCACGATTTGGAAGATAGGTTGACCAGCGTCGGTCGAGCGTCTAGGTACCAATAATTATGCTCAGCCAGGACGGCGTCGATGGTAGACTTGGAGAGCGGCTTAAACTCTTGCCAGGCCAGTGCCTTCACAGCTTCCTTGTAGGCGTCGGACCGGAACTGCTCGGTTAGTGGTACGACGGGCGAGGGGCCCTCATCCACCTCGGGCTGGGCATCGTCATCATCTTCGTTCTTGTCTTCCTCCCGAGGTGCAACCCTCCAGCGACCCTTGACCCAGGTGACACGGCTCTTCAATAGGGCGTCGGCTACGAGAGCCAGTCTCGACTCCCCGTCGAAACTAGACAGCATCTCGCGGAAGACCTCAATCTGGATATCAGGAAAGACGACGGCGAGTGCTTCGAGACTGTGGTTAAGCTCGCGCAAATCGGGCTCTTGGTCGTACACATTGTCGAGTTGGGTCTCGTCTACTATGTACTCGGACGACACCACGGCAGTCGAAGCGGTCTCGTCTGGCGGCGGCGGCTGTGGTGAGACGGATGGGCTGGCCGCCGCGGCGGATTTGGCCGACTGTTGCCGTTTGTCACGCCTCAGCTTCGAGGACTTGTTGCCGAGGAGGGCGGAGAACACCATGGCTTCGCGAGGGGACGGAGGCTCATTCTTGTGGATGAGCCGGCAATCTTTGTACGTGTGTGCTCGCACAGGGTACGGCGCGCAAGAAAGTGGGATGTCTCGTCGAGATGGTCGGACAAAGAAGCCTGGGTGGGCAAGGCGGAGAGCGGCCACTGCGCGGTGCTGATTGGATCAAGGGTAGGAGTTGCAGCACCAGTTTGAGGACATGCTGCTGTTCTGCTGCTAAATAACTGGATAATCGGGGGACGCGCAGGCAATGTGCTTGGAAGATTTAAGATTTGCTATGACATCGTGTCGTCGGGCATTTCGACGGGGTTCTTATTAGTGGCGGCCAGGCTGCAGTTATTCAAACGGCCCACAGCGTAGCGTGCAGTTACACTTGTTATTAGGGGCTCGTTATTTGGTAACATGCAGTGGACAATGTACAGTACAGTGTGCGCAAACACTGTGCATCACACATCCATCATTGATGTCCCGCCGCAGCAGAGTATCACGGTTAATCGTCAACCGTCACCCGTCAACCGCTGGCCGTTTCCATTTGATCCTTCAATATGACTTGCGTCATAGGCGTCCTCTTTGATCTTGCACGGTTGAAGCTCTGTGTCATGGTGCGAATCCTGGTCAGGCCGTGGAGGTCGAGGCATCTCTTATTGGCACTCGTCGTCGTCTCTGCGCTTCTCCTATTGTCGTGGGCTGCCCCCAATGCTTCCTGGAACCCGCTGGGCCACCAGACTCTCAGACCCGCTGGTAAGCTCAAGTTTGCTCGTTATTTTACTGCTTAGCACGGAACTGACCGAAGACCTCGTGGCTTCCTAGAGTACGCTGGCAGCTGGTCAGGCGGGCCGCCATGGTCCCTCCAGCAAGAGGTTAACCACCAGTTCGCGAAACCCCAGTCCTTCGTGGACAACTACGTCGACGCCATACTGTCCCCCGAATCCCGCCACCTCGAGCGCCTCTCCTGCCCGGCCGTCGACAAGTCGCGCTACGGCTACCTCGTCGTCCCTCAGGGTGGGAAGAAGAAGAAAGGCACCAAAGCCGAGCGCGAGTTCTTCTTCGCCCTCGACCTCCGCCGCTGCGTCGACCTGCTCCCGACCCTCCTGGGCTCCATAGTCGAGGCTATGCGCTTCCTCGGCCCGGAGCGCTGCGCCCTGTCCGTGGTTGAGGGCAACTCGGGCGGCGACGGCACCTACGAGGTCCTCCACTCCCTCGCCCCGCAGCTGCAAGGGTTGGGCGTCGCGTACTACGTCCAAACGACGGACATCAACCCGAGCAAAGGGGACCGCATTGGAAAGCTCGCAAGGCTGCGCAACCTCGCCCTCGAGCCGCTCGCGAACCCCCCGGGCCCCGAGGACGCTGTCTCCTATGTCGACGATCCGACGGTGGTTTTTGTCAATGACGTGGCCGCGTGTGCCGAGGACCTGCTCGAGCTCGTCCACCAGAGGAAGTCCCAGGGCGCAGACATGACGTGTGCGTTCGACTGGCACGCTCTGGGCGGGCGGTACAAGGGGAGGCTGGCGCCGTACGACGTGTGGGTCGCGCGCGGCGTCGACGGGGACACCATCGCCGAGATCCCCGCCGTGTCCGGCCCCTTCTGGCGCTGGGACGATCTGTGGGCGAGGCTGTGGGCTATGTTTCCGGGTCACGAGGCTTCGCGTGCGCGGTTCGACGCGCGGTTGCCGCTGCAGGTGTTCGCGTGCTGGAACGGCGCGGTCGCCATGACGGGCTTGCCGTTCCTGCGCGACAAGATGTCGTTTCGGAGGGCGGGACCGGGGGAGTGCGAAGCCGGCGAGCCGACACTCTTGGGCAAGGACATGTGGAAGGCAGGGTATGGGAAGATTGCCCTTGTTCCGTCTGTGAGTTTGGGGTATACGGTCGACGAAGGTAGGCGGGTGAAGGAAGAGAAGGGGTTCACGTCGGCTTCTGTGAAGGATGAGGAGGCGAAAGGTCTAACCCCGAAGATTGAGTGGGTACAGTCCCCGCCAAAGCTAGTCAAGTGTATGCCTACCTTTGACAAGCAGTGGTGGGCACCGTGGGACGAGGGTCTGACTGCCAAGTAGATAAAGTGCTACTTATATCCTGGACTTCACGAGTGTTTTTCCCTTAGCGAGCGTATCGTTTGACTACACGGCCCCAGGGTTTGCGTTTGGGACTTGGCAACACCATGACTCTATATATATATGATAACACGTCTAATATCATCTTAAATGATCACGATACTGGTAGTCTTCTCGCCATGCCCTTTCTCGGTCCGGTGTGACGCTCACTCCAAAATAGCATCGTACAAGTCCATGCCATAGAGGGCCGGCGTGGCATGCCGTAACACATTTGTTTAGCAGGACGAGCGTCATGCAGGAGCACAGGTAAATTCTATCCCCTCGAGGAACAGGTAAGATGCCAACACTCGAGTATCTAGGGACTACCTAGGAGAAAGCAAGTTCGGGTTTGCATCTGAATCTCCCTACCCTTTTGCTGTGGGCAGTCCCATCTTACGCATCTCACATCACTTCAATAAGGGAGGACTTGGGGCAAGATGCTGGCTCGAAATGACCTTGAAGACGCAGGCACGACAACGCACAGGTATATTCGAAAACACAAAACTCGCTCAAAAAGCCCGGCAGTTGAGAATCTGGAAGACACAGTCTCGGTCGCCGAAGAAGAAAAGAGATGCTCAAGGTACATGGGAGAAACGAAGAAAAAGAAGCCGGCGTATCATGTACAGCGAAGACAACTAAGTGCTCCAAACACCACTAGCTGCTGCCCCAAAAAAGCCAACCCCTTCCCCCCTCCCAGATTAGAACCCTCCTCCCGCCAGATACTTGGTCACGTCGTGAAGCTCATTAAGATGCGCCCAGGTTCGGTGCTGGTGAACCACATGCGATCTTCTTAGAGAAGGGCAGCGAACGCACCGACGGCGAGGAGAGCCGCGGCAGTAAACGGAGCGAGCGACGCAGCACCGGCCTCGGGGTCCTGGGTGGGCGCGGTGGTCGGGACGGGGCGAGAGCTGCCGCGGGACGTCGTCTCGGTGCCGTTGCTGGGCGCGGAGAAAGTAGCGGTCGGCTCGGCGGTGGGCTCAGCAGTGGTGGAGGCGTCCGTGGCGGTGGGCTCGACAGGGGGATCGGAAGTCAGGCCACCATCGACTTCGTTGAGAGCGGCGCACTCCTCGAGGGTGCTTCCTTCGGCGCAGCAGACGGTGCTCTTATCCGCATCGTGGGTGCAGGTGAAGCCGGCCTCGCAGGAACCTGTACGGAGGGAGGCGGGTCAGAGATATCCTGGATACCATCAGAGGGGGGAGAATCGGAAATAGGGGTTACATACAGCCGGTACCGGGGAACTCGCAGCACGTCTCGCCAGCGGCGGCGTTGTAGCAGTGGTTCCCGTCTTCGCTCGCCGGGCATTGCTCGTAGCCGGCGCCGCAGGCCTCAGCGCAGGTGTCCCCGTCGCCGCAGTCAGTAAAGGTGGGCGCGTAACCGACAGCGTCACGGCGGAGGAGGCCAAGTTGCTCGGGAGCGGACCTGGTGAACTTCACGTTGTTGGCCGCAGCGGCGGTGGCGGCGAGGGCCAGGAAGGCAACGGAGGAGATGTGCATTGTGACTGGTGTTTCGTTGCTTTTCGCTTCGAACTGTGGGTATATTCTTTGTTTCTGATCCGGTCGAATGTTTGTCGCGGTGTTTCAAAGAAACTAATGAGCGAGTACCAAGGATACTAGACGCGTCGTGTGATGAGGCAAAAGAGCGAACGCAGGTTTGAAAACCGCAAAACAAAGAGTGTGTTCGTAGGGCGTGAGCCGTTAGAGAGAGAGTCGGGATTGAGGTTGAAGTGAGGACGTACGAGTACGATGGGGGGAGAAAAGTGGGAATTGAAGGGGGAAAGGGGAATTAAACCGGGAGGTACGAAGGTACTTTGATGCGCTAGTATAATTAGGGACGCTAAGCACACTCACTGGCGCAGGAACGAACGGCCAGGAACGCAAGAGGCGCCAGCGCTAAAGGTACCGAGTTGAGCCGTACCCACTCCGGGGTTGCATTATTAGCGATCGCTGGCTTTGATTGCAATCTTATTCCGGGCAGAGCACTGGCTTGGGTGCCTCGCACCCGGTGCACACACACTAGTTGGCAGCCCCCCAACGCGGATTTTGGGCTTATCGTACTGGGTACATCGATGGTCGTAGTCTGTGCGGTCTTTTACAAGCAAGCCTGAATGATAGTGTAGTATCTGGTACAAGCACAGGTTGACTCGAGAATTGTGAACCCTGGAAATGCGCCACACTCCAGCCGAGCTCCAACATTGGGAGACTGCACAGCACTGGTATTAAGATACTCGTAGTATACTGCGGGAAAGTCCATCATGTTTTGCACATCACAGTCCTGGCTGCACATCTTGATCCATGTCATATGATCCATACAGCTCGTCAGGGATATTTCTCCCCCTCTTTCTCCTTTCTTTCGCGGACATCTAACCTCCTCGTGGGACAACATGGTCGATAGATGAAGGACTTCGCAGTGTAGTTTGCGAAGTGAAATTAAAGCTCGGCACTAAAAAATGAACTAGCAGTGTCTGAGATGAGGGGCTTTCTGCGTTCTGCGGTGACTTCAGTATTGCCTACCGACTACAGCTGTGGGCCAATGAGACGGCGGTATGCAGCCACTAGCTCAGGCACAGAAAATACCCGTTTGGTGCAACCAGAAGTTCCATTCCGCCTGGTATAAAATTCACAAACATCACCTTCGTCCAATCTGAGACGACTCACATTCTGTCCAGGCTGGAGCCCAACGCTTTAGTACTCGATGACTATTCAGACAGTCTTTGTAAACAGCCGGACCCAGCGAAGACCAGGGCACGGCACGACTGACAATGAGCGTGACCACCAAAGCCCTATATACGTCCCAATTATCCGGTTAGCGAGGCGAAACAAGCACCAGATCCCGGAAATCCCACAGGTCCAAGCAGTCTGCCGCTACAGGAGTACTCTGCCCCATTATATGAACGCACTCTCGCTTATCAGCCGCTGCGGGTTGTTGCCCAACTCGATGTCAAGTCCGTTGAAGCAGGTTGCCAACGGCACCGGCACCGGCACCGGCACCGGCACTGGCACTGGCACCAGCTGTAACCCATTTATGCTTGACCACGCAATGTTCTCTCGGTGAAGAGTAAGAGCCCCATGTTCATTCTTGCCATCCGATCGACAGACAGAAGAGACTCTCTTGAATCACTAGGCCAGAAGTTTCTTCACCCTCTTCTCCAAGCTCCCCTCAAACTCCGTCACTCCTCCCTCCAACACCACCAGATTTCCGGCCCGGAGCCTATACACAACTCTCCGTCTCTTCCCCTCCTCTTCGTCGTCCTCGTCGTCCTCGTCCTCGTCATCGACCTCA
>JAXQGT010000622.1:0-10216 GCA_037040375.1 Basipetospora sp. M8501
GGGTGGTTGGGGGGGGGGGGGGGGGGGGGAGGGCGGGGGTAGTGAGCTTTGGGGAGTTGAAGGGGGTGGAGGCGGGGGGAGGAACCGTGACCCTCGTCATTTCCCAGGCGGACTCGGATATTCATGTTGTCATTATCAATTGAAAGGCCAGACACTTCCCCCCTCCTCCAATTTGGCCATCTGATAATGTCAGGAGAAAGGCACAATTTTGAGTTGTGCTCAAGTTGCATCTGATGTGTCCAGCGTCATCCACCTGCAACCTGCAGTGCAGTATTGCAGCCAGAGTTGTACGCTCATACGAAATCCTCAGGCACTTGCAGTGTGCACTGCAACTGCACCCGGAGCACCCTGCATATGCACAGGCATCGTTGACGTCTCCGTTTCCGCCCACCCCGAACCAGACTTCTGCTTTTTGTCATACAGATCCAAAGCATTAAGGTGGTCATCAGGGCTTCTGTACGGAGTACGTTGTGCCAGGCGGACCAAGCTACCCCGGAGCCACGTTCCCGGATCTAGACTTCACACGGGCACACTTGTGCTCTGTCCTGGACCTCTACGAATAACGAGAGGCCGAGTCCAAGGATGGTTTCATCGTCGCAGCACTAGCTGTTACTCTGCTCCTCGTTCATCGCCTAGTCTAGCCTGCATGTATACGCGGATGACCCACGGATTCGACGAAACAAGAGATGAACAATCACGAAGGGAAAGAAAAGAAAGCAAGGAAAGGCGGGAATATCAATGTTTGATTCAGGCTCGGGAATATGAGATGATGCCGCCGTGTATCCATCTCATCGGGGGGAAACTGCAGACTCGTCGTGCCGTTGACTGCACTGGCCGCCAAAACAAAAATCAGATGAGAGCTCAACTTACAATTCTTCTGGACTTGGCGGGAAATTTACACCCCAAACCGCTTGTTGAGAGGCCGGCTTGACGCCACTTGTATTGAGAAGGCCAATCTCGTCACCTCTGAGTCGCGGGAGCTGGAAATGGCGATGCAGTCCGTGCCCTTGATCACGACGTTCAGGCAGATGTTGATACTGCTGGTGATGATGGACTTCATACAGGGATTGCAGCCCGCCGCCTCTGGCGCCATGTCTTTCTCGTTGCAGGTCGCTCTGGAGCGCGGGATGTGCACGGCAATCCGCGTATGAGGATACACTCCGGTACGCTGACCTCTGGTAAAAATACCCGGATCGCGAACTCGTCCGAGGGGGAGGAACAGGCGGCGGAGGCACGCTTCGGGACGTCATGGCGGAGGAACCCGCCATCAGAAAGGTCAGGCCCCAAAGAGTGTTCCTGGCTATTAGTTCAAGCTTCCAGAGAGCTGGGCCCTAACACAGAGTCAAAGTGTGCGCTAGTTCCCGATTGGTGGTACATAGAACAATAATAAGGGGGGGTGTGGGCCCGTGAGGAATTCGGTTTCAGGTTGACTGATGTGATGGGATGGGCGGAATGTGGCGGAACCGGGAATGCCTCTCAAACCCCTCCGATCGTGATCTGTAGCGAGACGTGAGAGGAGAGAATGATTTACGAACGGGTTTGGCGGGATAACAAAATGGTGAGTGGGATGTCTGCTCATTATTATCTCTACTGTTGTCGAGGCCGGTTCAGTGGTGTCTCCCGTTCTCTCTCGCCTACTACCGCCACCAGCTGCTCTGGGTGGCAGGCAACGGTGGCCGGAATGGGGACCATTGGTCAACATTGGTGACAATGTATAGAAGTACGTGTCGTGGTATGAAGCGTGGTTGGTGATCAAATGCCGAGTGTTGATTATCGACCAGGAGAACCAATACCACGGCAGCCGGGTCAAGGGGGCTGGCTGCTTGTTGCCATCGCGTTTAGCTTCTCAACTCTGATAGACCAGTTCGCTGGTCCTATCAAAATGCTGGGGTTGACCTCAACACGGGTGGTCTCGTCGATGGCTGGGTCTGGGACCGGCGCCACACCCTCGCGTCTGCGCTGCCGTGCGGCCTTCAATTGACGCAAACATGTCCCGAATATGGCGGGAACCTGGTATCGAGTGGCTCTGCGTCGTCGTCCACATCGGCTTCCTACTGCCTCATATATGGATATCTCGCCACTCGTCCCAGCCGGCTCATCGACCTCAGAGATACAAAATCGGGGATATACCAATGTGTCCGCAGCTATCAATGATGGGCCCGGAGCCAACCCCCCCCTCTCTCCCTGGCTACGTGTAATACGGAGTATGGAGTTTACTCTGTAAGCTCAAGGTAGCTCGCTGCCTTCATGTTCGCAAGTGCCGTTCTCACACATATATCAATCTGCCCCTCCATGCTGACGGGAGTTGGACATTCAATCAGATTCTTAATAACAGACGCATAAGCAGTGTTCCGAGTATCTATTGCTACTTCACTCCATTGATCCCTTTGCCCGTCTACCAGTCAAATGACTGCTAGTAGATGATATACCCCAGGTAAAGGACAAATCACAAAACTAAAGCCCTGCAAGCCCCGACCGGTCTGATATCCCCGAAAACATGGCCTCCCTCCCGTTCTGTTTTGGACCTCAATGGACAATAATGATCACCGACCAAACCGTAACACCGCCGGTAATGATATGCAGCCTATTAAACTCAAGCCCGCACCCTGTAAGCGAGATACCCCAAATAACCTGCCTGATAAGACTCTGTAATCGAATCACACACCAGACGCATTCTACCTCGGACAAAAGCACAGCTCGACTGGCCTCCCCAGCAGCCGACATGCCCTAGAAAAGGGGGAGTACCACCCTTGTTCCTCTCAGGAAAGGGGCGCAGGCCTCTTAAGCTGCAACCCTTCACTCCGGACGGGAGGTGGCGGAAGTTGCGCAGGGATCGAGTCGTCCGACTCTGCGCCCGAGTCCGAACTGAGCTCCACCACAGACTTCTGAAGCATAGCCTTCATCGGGCTATTGGAATGCGGCTTCAACGCGTTGGTAGATGCCTCAGCCGGGTTCTGGTACGCCACGAAGCGATTGGCTCCGTTAACCACAGAGTGGTTGGCGTTGCCACTGGGCTGAGCTGGGCGCGGTGCAGACTGCATAGACGGCAACGGGCGCGTGCCGTTACCGAGCCTTGTCGGGTCGGTCGTCTCGGGTGTCGCGTCAGATGCCATAAGCCCCGACCCACTGGTCGGCGCAGCCACCTCGGCAGCGGCCTGCTTTCGCACCGGTGTCTCTTGACCGCCATGATAACTCTGGTACTGACCGCTGTGGTAACTCTGGTGTTGGCCACTATGATAACCGTGGTGCTGACCCCCGACCTGTGTGGGAACCGAGTGCCCACTCCCGTTCACACGCGCCTTCTTGAACGTGTGCACGTCCGTCGAATTCGGCGCACTAGCACTCCCTGACGGTGTCGGGACGCCGACGCCGCCCGCCTGGTATTCCCGCCGAACTTCTGCACCGGTGCGGCGTCTTCCCTTCAGGCTCACACCATACTTCTTGCGAATCATAGACTGCTTTGTATTCATGCAGTTCTTCAAGCTTTCCAACTTCTGGTGCAACTCTATGGGCGATGTTATCGTCCTGCGAGCTTCGTCCATCCTGCCAGTATATTTCGTCTCTGCCTCCTTGATTTCTGTCATCATTCCTTTATACTGCTCCGGACTTAGATGGGCGTAAGGGTCCACATTGGGGCTGGCTTGGCTGGAGCTCGGCGCTCTCGGCGTTTCGGCACCGGGTGCTTGAGCCCTAGCCTGGACCGGCGTGGAAGTCGGAGCATGAGAGAGTACTGGTTTGCTGGGAACTGGCTGAGACGATGGTACATGCATGGGCCGCGGGGCGGCCGGACTGTTTCTGTTACTTCCATCCGATGAGAGGATCACAGGCGATGCAGGGTTGACCGTTAAAGTTGACGTGTCCCCAAAATCGCCGCATACGGCATTTCTGGTGTGATAATCAAGGCCCATCTTGGTTGAGAAAGACTGTCCGCAATGCGGGCAGAGGTATTTATAACTGATGGGGACTTTCTGGCATATCCTCTTTTTTACGTGCTGCACATTATACCGTTAGACAATGGACTAGGGGAGGGAGGAAAAAAAGCGTGAAGTAGAACTGATACTTACATGATCCCTCGCCGAAGCGGCAGCGAACCGCCGTTGGCATAAATTGCAGACAGTAACGTCGGATCCGTTTACTCTAGGTGGAACTGCTGGGGCCATCGCTGAAGGTACCGAAGTCTCTGGGTACTGGCTGCGGAGGATGTGCTGCGGTGCCGGTGCCGCACCAACGGCTCCATTTGTAGCCTGCGACTCTGGAACGTAGTCCTCCTCGTCGTATCCAAGCCGCTCCGCGCGGGCCAACATATTCAAGAGCGACCTCGCGCTGATGGTCTCCAGTCTCCGTCTCATGGCGGCATCCAGCAAGCTATCTGGCGCCCTCTCCACGATGGCATCGGCCATCTCGCCCAACTTCTCTGTCGTGAAGTGATCAAGCAACTCTCGACCCGCATTTCGCACTAGAGTACCGCCAAACTTCTGGGCAGTCTCCTTACAAGTAGCAGGACTGGCGGATTGAATTATAACGCCAAACTATGCGTTCTAATGTTAGTGCGCAATGAAAGGAGTGAGGCGCGAATTTGTATAAAGAGACTCACCACAAAAGAGAGGTGCGACCCGGAGTCCACGAGGCACTTCTGCCAGTTATCACGAACAACACGACGTACTGCCGTCCCACTGGTGCTTTGAATTACTGCATGGACGTTGTTGCACTCCCGAGCGAGCTCATCGGGCGTGAGCGGAGATTCTTCGGCAAGGTGATAGCCATACGCGCCGCTGCTGATGTTGTCAAGCGTATAAGGTCGCGTGAACGAACGATTTGCAGAAGGAACCATAGGGTTAGGCTCCGAATTCAAAGGTCGAGCGTTCGAGAGTGTCGTCATCTGAGACTGGCTGATACTGCCAGTAGGGGCCGCTAGCGTGGCGGAACCTAGGGGCCTTGTGACGTTTGGGGGCGAAGGTTGTGCAGATGATACCGGCGAGGGGCCCAAAGACGCGGGTTTTGAAGGCTGCTGCAGAACAGGTCCCATACTAGTGCCTGGTTCGAGCGACGGTCGATGGCCTAGAGGATGGGGTTGAGGCTGCGGCGGCAGTGCGGGTGAGCCGGGTGTTCCTGCTTGAGGAAGTGAGCTCGTTCGAGGAACCTCCTGATGGGAGCCCGGAGCCTGCGTTGACGATGAGGGTGCGGGCACCAGTGGGGCCGCAGATGAAGCCGGTATGACGGCGGGACTGGCGGATCTTGCCATTGCTATCGCCTGACTGATCAATTCGTCTGCTGGTCCTGGGCGAGACAAAGTGGTAGGATCTCTCTGCGGCACACTCGAGGGTTGGGAGGCCAGGCTCTCTCCAGGCGTTTGGGCAGGCACTGGGGCTGTGGCCGTCAGCTCCTTTGGCATAGGACCCTTGCTCGGCACGATGCCGTCTAGGCCTGCGGCGGCTGCTGGAACAGTCGTATTTGTTATCACTGGTTGTGGTGTTACGGTAGCTGGGTTCGCTGTGGTTGGAGTTGAACGTATGGGTGTGGTAGTGGTCGTTGTAGGGACCGAGTGGGAGGGAACTTGCCCCATTCCGCCCATTTCCACCTCCATCGTAGGCGGGACGGTGATGCAAGAGTCCAGTCTCAGTGGGACCGTAAAGTATAGGGAAATCAATTGCGACGAGGCAGTTTCTGGGACAAGAGCTCAATTGTCCAAGCTGACGTGGGATAATGAGGTTCAAACAACCATCACCCGGGAGGCACAAAATGCTGAAAGCTCCAGTAAGTTCGACTTCCGGGCAGCTAAAGTGCGACTCGAAAATTAGACCAAACAGAATACAGTTCCAGGTTGGTTCTCTGACGTAGCCTCCGATGGCTCCTTCCAACATCCGTGATCCCTCCCAGGCAGAGACTAATGTGTACTCGGATTGCTGGCGACGGCGAGGCCAATGAGCATTCTTGAGCAGTTGAAGTCAAGGTTAATCGTGGAGAGCAGACGCGTAAAGGAAGTCGCGCTCGTGGTGGAATGGAAGTGGGTCACATGCAACCGTGTGTGGTGGGCGGCGAACGTGGTAATTATCCCCGAGCCTAAGACGGCGAAGGGGAAAAAAGAGGGCTATTAGGAGGCAAGGTCTCTTATATAGTTAGCATTAATAGTCACACTAAGTTCAGCTTAATGAGGCGCTTAATTTATTCATTGACTGTGACTTATATAGCTTAGATAATAATATATTTCTCGGTCACCATTGGATGGATGCTCAAACTCTGTGGGTCCTGAAACTACTTTGTTGGATAATGTTAAGATTTCATGCGTTTCCCGATATTAGCCTTGGGCTGCATTTGTTCGGCCACATGAGGTTTTATTTCCGTTTCTCACTCCATCACAAAGTACATCGTGGCAGACAGTCCGAGAGCAACGAGAAGATTCCCCATGCTCACCCCCTTACCTGTGAAGGTTGCCAACGACACATGGCCTCCCTCATCGTGACGTCCGTCTCCGTGGTGTCCATCCTCTTTATCTTTATGTTCCCCTCAACTTCCACCTTCGTTCCGTCTTCGTGGAAGATCTGGAAATTGTCCGTAAGCCCTAAAGGTTCGCACACTGTACCCTCGGCGGAGGACATCTCAACGCTCCAGATGCTGGCGGCGCATCGTTGCCACGAGTCGCCCATGCAATTCCATTGCCCTTCCGAGCCGAGCCAACTTGCGCCTACTTTGTGTTCCTCGTAGACAGATTGGCCGTTGCTTTGGAGTGAGGCGGAGCGAGGAGTGAGGAGCAGGGCAAGGACCCCATAGGTGCCAAAAGGCGTCCCTCGGTGTTGCGAAGATGGCGACATGTCTTCCGGTTTAGTCTGGTGTGTTAATGACGGCGACTGATAATGTATCTGAAGCTCGTGCTGCGGTTTTGCACTTTGCCGTGGATGCGGAAGATGTCGTTGAGAGAGTTTGTCCTGTCCATGACATCTTGTCTGCCCTCTGATGGACTAGCTGACCCAGACTTAACACTGCAAACATGAAGCTTCCGCAACGTAGAGGATGATTCCCATAGAGATCTAACTCGCCTACGTCCTAGTCTTCACCCCCCCACCCAACCCGGATTTCATCGTGCAGGAATGTGTGGCGGTCTAATTATGAATCGCGGGGGTGTGTTGTATGGGCGCATATCCCGTTGGCCGCGACTGCACAATCCTAGGCAACACATCCTCGGTCACAGTGACCGAGGGAGATGAACAACTGGGTCGATTGAATGCCATCTATGAGACAAATTATTTACTACCTAATTATATACTTGGGAGTGTATATTCGTGTGTAAAAGTTTTCTTTAACCCAAAAACACCTGTAAATGCGGAATCGCTCCGTCCTCCTCAACGCCCAACCCAATAAGATAGAAGAAGAAAAGACACACACAGGTGCCTTCACTCGCCTACCTCTGAATGATACAGCGATGCCGATCTGTAAAAACAGTCACCGAACATGTCTCCCGAGAAAGGATCAAAGATGAAAGGAAGAGTAGCCACCTGGAAGTTGGGTAGTCATGATACCAGCCGGCAGGAGGCAGCGAACACGCAGTCGCCCTACCAGTCATGCCAGCCGGGACGGTGAATCACCACTGTCCGGTTCAAACCGGACATGCCCGTATAGTGACTCCCTTGGCTGAACTGCGGGGGCAAGGCACTGGATATTTCCGTCGAAAGCGGCACCGGGTTGGTGTGTGATGCGGAAGTGGGTGAGGGTGCATGATCAACGAGATACTGATCTAGTGATGGAGTGGTTGGGTCTGGAGTTGGGGTGCTCGGGGCTGAAGAACTCGTAGATTCGGGTTCATTGAGGGAAGGCCCAGGCCCAGACGAGCACTCCGAAGACTGCCCCTCGTACACGTCCTCTGAATCCTCATCCTCGGCACCATGCCCTGATGGATGTACCAGAGTGGGGCTTTCCCTTGCATAGGATGAAGTCGGTGACCCTGATGACGTGTCCGAGACGCTTGACGGAGCGGGTGTTGATATAGTCCGTGAGATGCTTGCAAACGCCGTGGAGTCACCCGGTGCGCTCCCAGGAGTACTTGTCTCCTTCACATTCACAACTCGCACAATGGTAGCCTTCGCTGTCCGAGTCGCTGAGGGAGGGCTGTTACGGCTAGGCTGCGCATCTTCACTCTCTTCGTCACCGTCGTTATCGGCGTAATCTTCCCCGCCTTGATGGGGTTCGGGGAAGAGAGCCTCGGGATCCACGACATCGACCACTGGGTAATCTGGAGTCGCTGGGGAGGGATGGCGGGGGTGCACGGTGATGGGAAGGGCGCTAGCGATGCGATGGTATGTGGCGAGTGTGAGGATTGTGGCGGACAGGGCGAACACCCGCATCTTGGGCGAGGTATCAACTGGATGTAAGTGGAGAGGAAAGAGGAGGTTGAGTGATGTACGATGGTAGGCGGAAGAATGGGTGATTACTTATCGCGGGTACTGGGGAAACATCATGAGTGATCATTGATCTCCGTTGATGCATTACTTACGTTTTACGAGGGCTGGTGGGTTTATGTTATATTGTGGGCATTCACTTTGCGAGATCATATTTGGAGGCTGGGACGTGGAAGTCGCGTTGGGGCACCAAAGTTTTATCGTGGGAGGTTGGTCCTTCATATTGATTCATCTGATTGATGGATTAAGGAAACTAGACTATGTATTACACAGACCCTAACTGCAGCTTTGCAACCCATTGCTAAGGCAATCCCCTAACTTCGGGATATTTTGTGTCCAATTAGGATAATAACGAATGGCGAATAGCCAATCAATACCCCACTTGTTCCATCGGTGTGCTTCCCAGCCACTCTCCCATCAAACTGCAGTGCTGCCCCTGGCCGTACCTTGCACTAACTTAAGATTTTAACTGTTTATGTTCTGTTCTAGTGGCTGCATCTACTTGAATGCTCCAACCGCTGCATCAGCTCTTACGTATAGTACTTTGCTGCCCAGCGCTGAATTCCTCTCTTAATACATGCAGAATCATTCAAAGTGATGAAACCGATCACATGACGGGCGCGATGGGGTTTCAGTACGAATGCCACTCCTCCCAGCGGAGATCTCCCACTAGAACTCTTGATGCTTCCAGAAGAGTCTGAAGGGGAAGATCTGTGGATGACGATGACATCAACTGATCAAATATGATTTGATAAAACAGAAGTACTGCAACAACTCTCATCCATGGATATTACTATTACAGTATCAAATATTTTGACGTATCAAATGTAAACACCACCCTCACTTGCTCCAAGCCACTTTCGGCCCACGACACCCAACTGAGACCACACTCGCAGAGTGCTTCGTACACGCATGTATCCAGCAAACTGCGATGCTAATACGCTACTTTGCACGAATGCTCCAACTCCGCGATCCAATCAAATCCGTCCTAGAGTGAGCTCAGCCTCTTATACCCCGCCACACTGCACCACCACGGGAACAGACGACGACGTTTACGTCGTAGTACGAGTACAAAGCCCAGACGCCACAACGAGCCGGCGCCGTGCTCTCAATGAGCTCATACGAAACTTCCAAGTCGAAAGCAGCATAGGGTGCCCCTCCGTTGGTCTAGTTAGGCTGAGCCCCGCGGCACACATCAATTCCACTTTGCTGTACGAAAAGAGTGTCATGTATTCCGTATACAAGTGGAGCACAGCCTACGAACGCAGCGCAAGCTACCACTACTAGTAGGTTGCATCCTCCAGTTGCCAAGGGACCGGCGTCCAAGTCAATATAACACGAAAACACCCCGCCATTCTACTCCTGCGTCAAACATCGTCCTCTTGCCAATCTCTTTCCAATCCCTCTAGGAGAACCGCGACGAATCTTTACCTGGGCCTTCACATCCTCAGCCATGTCACAACCGCCTTATCAAGGCTACGGTCGTAAGTGGGAGACCCCGGAAGCCTCAGTCCTCCTCAATCACTACATGCCACCTGCTCATTCCCTACACTGCATGTGTACACATGTGGAACTGGACTGGAATTGAACGCCTCCAGCTGACCAATTTGGCCCCATCATAGAACACCCCCAACAAGGCTACGGCCAGCCCCAATATGGCCAGCAGGGTCAATACCAGCAGCAACCTCCCCAAGCTTACGGCCAGTATCCTCCTCCACAGGGCCAACCTCAATACCCCCCTCCTCAGGGCCAGGGACAGTATCCGCCTCCACAGGGTTCTAGCCCATACCCCCCTCCGGCCCAGGGTCAGTATCCTCCCCCGCAGA
>JAXQGT010000623.1:0-10274 GCA_037040375.1 Basipetospora sp. M8501
ATGGCTCCCCCGTATCCGAAGAGAATCCAGGACTATTACCGCCCGTCGAGTCCCCACTACCCCCGCCAGGCACTGTGATGGCGGGACTATCGGATCCCTGCGTCGCCGTGGCCTCGTCGCCGCTGCCCGTCCCGGTCTCGTCGTCTTCGTCGACGTCACCATCATCGCCGCCGTCCGCGAGATCGGGATTGTCGATGAGGGCGCCGCCGAAGGGAGCGCGTGGTGGCGCGACGGCTGGGCCGCCTTTGAGCTTCTTGGCTATGAGGCTGGCGTAGGCCTCTCCTGAAGCTTCCTCTGTCGGGTTGACAATGCCAAACATGCCGGTGGAGCAGTGCGTACCCTTTTGTCATTAAGTTAGCAGGTTGCTCGTACAAGCGGGTGTGATCCCTCCCCCGCAATATATGGGGTCAATGTGGACTGAACTCACCTGTGTGCAGTAGAACACAATCGGATCCGTGTTCTCCACCAAGACCTTAAAAACTTTGTCCTGCGGATCTGTCAGCCTCAAGCAAATTTCCCGCGTAAGCTCTCCAGTCCCCCGAGGGGGTCTAACCATGGCTCTCTGCCTTGCACGAGACGGGAGTAAAAAGGGTGGGAAGGGAGATGGAAACTCTTACGCTCTCGCCCTGCTCGACTGGTACGTAGCCGGAGAAGAAGCCGTCGTGGTGCGCGGGCGCGCATGGCCGCGAGAAGCTGCCCTTGGCCACGCTGTGGTTCTTGGGGCCAAAGTGGAACTCGATGTAATCGCCCGCGTCGGCGCGGATGATGTTTGGCTGGAACTGGAACGAGGGCTGGCTGACCGTCTTGACGACGTGCGTGGCTGCGCTGGCGCCCGTTGCGGCAGCGATGCCTACGAGGGCGGTGCCTTGCGTCCACTTCATCTTGTGATGTTCTTGTGTGTGTGTGTGTGTGTGTCCCGACTGTGCGAGGTAGATCTTCACTTGCTCTGGACTCTGGCTGTCTTTATTTCGGGGTGTCGACGTGGACAATCGTATAAGTCCGGGGTGGATAGGTGATGCGTGAGGTATGGATCTCGATACGTGCTATCCAAACGGGCTTCCAGGCTCATATATGGGAATGACTTGTCAAAGGTTCCCTTGTTCGTGTCCTCTCACTCTCCTGGCCCTCCATCGTGCCCTGCCTATCATTCCGCTTAGTTCTGCCCAGCCCCAACCATCCACCAAGTATTCGTCTCATACAACTGCATTCGCACCAATGTGATGGCGTATTTCCCAGGAAAACTGGTCCAGAGACCAGTGGCCGCACCGGTCACCAAATCTTCGCGGCTGCTATTCTTAGCATTCCGGGGGTCGTCACCCAGAAGACCGCCACAATGGGTCTATTCTTCAAAGGGAAACATTCCAGTCGCAGGGGAGATAATGCATTGCCCACGCAGAACTTGTTTCTTGGTCCAGGTAACAGCGCCCGCTTTCGGACTGTGGATGGGTCGTGGGAAGCGCTTGTTGGTGTTTCGCTTAGCGCCCAGCCCTGATCCGGCGACCCGGAGGGAGGCCGGACTGGAACAGAAATTTCCCGCCACAGAGACCGGCGTTGCAGCCCCGCCTTCCACATACAAACTGGATAGCCGGCGGCGATGGGAGATTCTGAGCATGCGAAGACGGCTCGCTCGTGATGACGATTCGGATCTTCTCCTGAGTGGCCGCTCGGATGACCCTTTGGATATCCACGATGAACTCTTGGATCTGCTCTTGGACATCCGTCTCAAAATTGCCTGGATCTGCTCTTGGATGGCCGTCGAGGTGGCCGCTGTCTGGTACAAATGGGGATGCCGACATCGATTCCGAAAAGAAAGTGGTCAAGCGTGTCCAGAGCACCGAAGGCGTTGTCGATTTCATCTCGACTCCGGTTGAACCTAATCTCCATCTGCCCTTGACCTACCTGGAGATAATCTGCAACTCATTTTCTTATGCGAGATAGATGGTGGTCCAGCGCCTGGAAGGACAGCGAAATGTACTCCGAGCTCATCAAAGGCTTGTCGCCGGAAGAAGTCAGCTAACGACATTGGGTCTGATAACCGAGAAGTGATCAACCGGCGCAAGAGGTATTGGCTTTCTACATACCATTTGATGTTCGCACTCAATGATCTTGCTTTGCAGTACACCATCACGATTCCGTTCCCGTAGTACTACAGATGCGAATGCCAATCACAGCGTATATTTAGAGCTCCCGGTGTCGTCTCTTTCTCTCATACGACATACTATTCCAAGGAACTTATGAAGCGCAATGCCCTGGTGTATAAATACAGGAAGGGAATCCGCCCATGGCTAACCTTCCCTTGAAGCTCCATTTCTCTCCCTATTAACCATCAACCACCTACTCTTATCATAACATAGAGGCCCATATCACTTGACCAGCCACGATGTATCACTACGGCAAATGCGAACAGAGCGACTGCGACTGCACCGGTTTCAAACCGGACCTCCAGAACCAAGACAACGTCGGTGGCGGTGAATCGGATTGCCTTACATGTGGTCACGGCAAGAAGAGTAAGTCTCGTCTTTAAGGCACTTTAGTCTAGATGTTTCAAACCTAATGATACGGGTGTTAGAGCATAAGCGGACAAGGATAGTAGGAAGTTGAAGGAGAGATCCTATAATGAGTTTAGTAGTTGTTGTCGAAGCATCTAGTGGGCTGAGGACTACACGGAGGCCAGCCTTCGCACCTAGCTCGATCTAGAGACACACAGATTCGCCAATATACTCGTTTCTTCCCCTAATTCTCACAGTTGTCAGATACGCGGTGACTCTGTCAGGCTGTGAGGTATAACGGGCTCGCCAGGAGATCAGTCATCAGTTAGACTCTGCCTTCTTCTCTATACTATATTCCTAACGGGCTTTGGGCAATGTTTCCCATCAGGGCTGGGCGCGCAGCCGACGACCGCAGGTTCCAGATTCCAGAGCCAGAAGAGGGGTGACGTGACCTTGCACACCCTCTTAACGACTAATACAACGGAAGCGCCGCGGTATCCCTGATGGAATCCCATGGCGATGTCCATATTCCAGTTCCACTACTCCAGTTAGCCAACTACTATCTGTTATTCCCTCAGAGGTATGGGGCTCACTTCATGTTGTCATCGGGTTGTAAGTCGCCGCGCTCTCAGATATTTGGGTTAAATGAATGGTAACAATCACCGAGTGGAACGGTCGAACACGAAACGGGCATCATCATCGACTGTATAGAAAGTTAGTAGCCTTGGATACATCATTGATGTGAACAGGGCAGTGGATCATGTTCAGCGTGCGTGGAGGCACTTGCCTTCGCTTGCCTCGAACAACGCGTCCTCGACATATGTATGTCAACACGCTCAGAAGTCCAACAGAAGACCCAGTAGATGTCACTGTTCTCCGTGAGATCCTCTGCCATATCGGACTGTAGACCCCCTTAAGAAGAAGGCCAGAACAAGTAGTGATCTGCGAAAAGCCGTGGATGTTGGATGCTCTAGTGTAGGTAATGATCAACTACTATGGGATCCCAAGACCCTGTCAGATCCTGACTGGGAGCAACACTGCACTCGTTTCACCCCATAGCTCTAGTCTGATCATGCTCTGCGCCAGGATTCCAGCCTGTATGACACTGACTTCCCCAAGAACGTCTCTTAGCATCCGAAGCTCGACTTCAATGGCCGTGGACAAAGTATCAAACCTCTTTATGGCCCGTTTCGTATCATCGGTCCTGAAAACAACAGGCATTGTTGTACGTATGAAAAACTGCACCTTGGGCATGAAGGGCCGGGGGAGATAGGCTCAAGCCAATCTTTGACTGAAACCTGGGTGCCTTTGTATGAATTCTCTTCTCCTTCATGAAAAACGACCTGCGGCCCTTGTAAGAAGACAATGCCTCTGTGATAGTGGTGCAACCCCCGTTGCTCCAGAATAAGTCAAGAATAGGTATCTAAACTCTCAACGCACATACCAAAGGAAGATGTTGTCGACCAGCCGGAGCATGGGCACATGGCTCTGATTCAGAGATGGATATAAACCCCAAGATCCCGTAGCATTCAGTATCAAATTCAGTCTGTGGTCCTACACTACACATCAACCACTCCCGCACATCTCATCGGTTCAGCCCAACAATCATCCTAAGCAGTTATTAACATATATCACCCAAAATCAAGATGGCCGATAGCAACAACACTAACACCACCAGGCGGCCCACCGGGTTTACCCGTACCTTCGTTGCGGATGATGGTCGCCGCTTTCGGTTCACCGCCGCGCTTGTCGAGGAGGGGAGAGATAACGAGCAGATCGTCGACGGAGGTGAGCTAGAGGTCAGATCTGCTCAAGACATTGCGATGGGAGTCGGTGCCGCGCTCCGAGACCATCTACCGCCCGTCTTCATGGACCGCAACGGGGTCCCTATACTACCCAATATTGCCGATGACGACAATGATAGTGAGTTGATCAGCCTTGCACTTCCGCCCAACACCACCGATAGCGACGAGGACAGGGATCACTCGCTCAGAGCTATCCGCGCGGGCTGGATCCGACCTGCCCCGGACGCTGGTGGGGCCGGTCCGGCCCAGAATGACCCCGTGGAGTGCTTCTTCCCCTGTCCGTTCATCACGTTCGCCACGGACTGCCCGACTAATTTGATCTGCCAGATCTGCATGGATACAAACATCCGCATGCCGAACAAGAGCCCGCGTGTGGTGGAAGGGTGGAACGACTCTAACCCCGCGATACTGCCGTGCGAGCACGTGTTCGGGAGTCGCTGTCTAAAAATGCACATCCACAGCGGAAACGGCCACGTCTGCCCCGCCTGCCGGTTTCCCCTCGTACACTCCGGCTGCGGGCACCGGGTATACCCTTTCCCCATTGTGAAAGAGACGCTCGGGCGGCTCCCGCGCACGGTTCCCGCCGGCGGAGTGGTCACGGAGCTCTGCGGGAAGTGCTTCCGGGAGAAGCATGGGAGGGAGACGTTGGAGTTGGTCGCACGGAGGATGGACGAGTTCACCGCGGTCCGGGCCGCGTACTTTGCGAGCGGCGCGGAACCCGGGACGGAGATGGAGGCGCGGCTGGCGCACGCCAAGGACAGGCTTGAATACTTCTACGAGGAAGACTTCCTGCCGCCTCTGAAGGCTTTTCTGGGTAGGGGCTGGTTTATGGGCTGGGAACCATCGTTCGACGGACAAAGTGTAGAGAGGAGTAATGGGAGTCAATAGTTATGGGACACAAGATTGGCAAAAGGTAAGTTTCTATCTTAGTCCCTTACTTTCTTCTCCCTCCACATCTGTCCGTCCCCCAAGGACTATTTTCTGATCTTTTATTACTCAAACCGCATGTTTAGGAGTTCGGGCTTGTCTGAGTGGATGGTTGGATTCGCGGCTATCATCATGCTTGGATCCTTTGGACCAAGCAAGGATATGCAATACACTCCATTGAACTAAGTTGCTCCTGCCTTCAGAATTAGGTTCACACAATACGAGAATGGTTTGTTTTTTTGCCCATCTTGACTTACTCCGCGTAGAATCTAGCCCCGTCGTGAACACTGGCCCAACCGCAAGCCTCAAGTTATCTCCGCTGTCTGCATCTTAACAAGCGCCCCAGCTGACAGCACGGGGCGCGCTGTGAATGGTAGTGTAGTGTATATCTCCAAGATGTATATTCGGATGGCGTGCAGCTAACAAAGTCAATACACGTACGAATGTCGGGTGCGTGTCCGGCGGACAATTATAGCAAGAGATAGGCCAGCGCATGACATGGCTGGCCCTGTTTTTGTTTCAGCTACACGCGCAGTAGTCCCTAGCCTTGTTAGCCTGAAAAAACAAACAAACTGGACAATACGAAAGAAGTAAACAGCTAACCCCGTGCCCTTCCTGGAGCGGTCAAGACAGACTCGCAGCAACTCATTGGACTGAGACTCGGAGCGTGCCGAGAGTAAAGGTGAAGATGGGCTCAAGCACAGCACAGGCGTGGGCTGTGTCGATCAGCCGCCGGGCCCCCGCCTCCTTCGCTCCGTAGGGCTGTGTTGAAATCCCGGGGCTCTGGTACGAGCGAAGGAAGTGAGCCAAAAAAGCTTAAAACCTTGTTTTCGAAGGCGTGTTTGACTGGGTCATAAAGAAGGTGGATGGTGGAGGGCGAGCAAAAGCTTGGCATGCAACTGGGCGTATCTTGGCTGTTGCTATTCTCGACTCGAGGGGTCCAAATGGATCAGCCCACTTTGTTCTCGTACACAGGAATACGGAGGATTGCATTGGGAAACAGACGGTCGGGAAATGGCTGCAGGGCCTAGAAACTTGGCGCAGTCGGTCTTCCCCATTTGCTAGCCGCCACGGGCAAATGGGCAGGATGAGGAGCTCGTACTTTCTCTCCAGTGTTCAACCGGTGTCGCATCGGTAGCTCTCGTATGAGTATGAGTGCGGAGACGACTGGGACTATTTGCGTATCGTAAACGGTTTGTGAAGGCAGTGAGTGCCAATGCCGTGCCTGCCTGCGCTCCACTGTCAGTGATTCGGTCCCATAGCCACCGCCATGCTCCATCGCCCTTTCAACTCTACTCCGTATCTGGACATAGTCTCAAAGTCCAACTCCTCGTTTATTTTCTGGGTTGGTCGACTGCCATTACGTTAGCTCAATGTTCCTCCGGCTTGCTGAGCGGGCGCAGGACTACACTACGAGAGATAAGATGATAGACAATGCAAGATGGACTCCGTACATACGAGTAGTTGAGATCAAAATGGTACCTCAAATGATCCTGATGATACGAGTGGAGAGAGTTGCAAAATATGCCCGGATTCGTCGATGAGCCCACACACTAGGGTACCTTAGCCTCCTGCGTGCAGTCACAGTGTGTCGTGCTGCGGGCTGCGTTAGCGTTACCAACATAATATCTGCTGTCCACTGCTCCTTCTCGTTTCAATTTTTCATCAATGAATTGCAGGTGCGTACCGTACTTCGCGGTCGCTCTTTCTGTTGGTGTTCACACCGGACATATAGGTGCTTGGCGGAGTGCTCAACTCTATGTGATCCTGTACACTAATGCCCAGAGTACCGAGAAGTACCACCACATTGATCCCAGCAGCGTGGTATGTTCGCTTGCTGCCGGTGCTACGTTTAATAAACTCCCGGAGGGTACATGTACGGTTCCACTTCTCCTGACACCCCTCGCACTACCCTAACGCGACCTCGATTTTCCTGTGCCGGGCGACTAGACATTCCAGTCCAGACGTCAACTGGTGGATCTGCAATCATTACACCTCCAATAATGTACTATCCCCGCGGGATTTGTTCCGCTGGCACACAACCTTGGAAAGCTTTAGGCAGCGTGCCGGCTCGTGCATTTGAGCATTGATCAAGTGCAATTATTTCGGATCAACGAAACACAATTACGGATACCCTACGTGTACCAGTTAAGGCTGGGACATGGATGTACACTGCAGAGTGTATACGGGAGCGCCCCCTGCCAAAACTCGTAAACGCTCCAAGCAGCACCCCAGACAGTTGAGGCTGGTAGTGTATCCGTATACGAGTAGCGCACCACACCCCGGTCCAACCCGGCTCGGCTCGGCGTCTTGAACAAATTCTCGGTCCCGTCCCGAGTACACTACTATCAGTCGCTCCTTTGCGGAACTTCTGCTCCTGTGCGTCTGGGCCATCCCCTCTTTGATGCGGGCGGTCGATAAAAGGATTGGTCAGTGGCCAACATTCGAATCACTAGTGTAGAGAAGTTCCAAGTGCGTCGGGGAGGCTCGTTAGCGGCGTGTAGAGAGGAATGAACTCGGCAGTGGCAGCGAGCGCGGAGG
Source organism: Basipetospora sp. M8501 (assembly GCA_037040375.1). Lineage (NCBI taxonomy): Eukaryota > Fungi > Ascomycota > Sordariomycetes > Microascales > Basipetospora > Basipetospora sp. M8501. The sequence goes on from JAXQGT010000623.1 coordinate 7,763, forward strand.
CGTTGGCCGTCCGAGCTGTAGTATTGCAACGGCTGAGATCAATGCACGAGTAACAGCTCATGTTAGTTTAGAGTACTAGCCACTTCAGGATGGGATCAGGAGGCACGGGATATTACTCGCCTCTGATTGCCAACTCCACGTCGATGCCATCGAGCATCGCGACGACTATCCTCGGCCTGGAGCGCGCGGATCTCGTCGACAGCTCTGTCCATGTTGGGTGCCTGCACTGCACACAGGTTAAAGCCATCCTTTGACCTGGACCTCCTGATCAACCCCTATGATAATATCTGATTATTCAGAATGGAATACTATGGTAGTAACTGAAGTACTACCAGCTGTTAGTAGTGTGTAGAAGTGTCCGTGGATACCTTAGGGCACGGGTAGGGTACACTCTACCGCCTCTCGTCGGGTTACACGATAAAATCACCTAAAATCAACAAATCACTTCTGTACAACTCTACCCGACATCCTCCGCCCTTTCCAAGCCATTCACAGAGTTCATCGCCACTGCGTCGGTAGCTGCACGTCTCACCTTGGGAATCCTGACCTATCAGAAAATAGACGACTCTGGTTACCAGCAAGGGTCCTAGGACGGAATGATGCTCCGCGTATGGTCCTCGGTGCTGTACTCGTAGTGTACTCAATCCAGTGCCTCGTGCTGAGCACGATCAAGGGCTTCTCACTTTCATCTCTCAGAACCCAGAGGCGGAGAGCACACGGTCCTGGTAGTCCTCTCGTGGCCGTCTCCGTTGACCGATCTGCTGATATCGGACTGGCGACTCCGCAAGCATTTCCGCTCATCTCTTTCTTCTGCCAACCCCGATTGGAGGATGTCCATCATGAAGGGATAAAACGTCCTGGCAATGTTCGACCCTGTAATCAAACCAAGCAGCTGGAACTGTGCGTGGTGTGGACCTCACTTTCGCGATGGAAGTACAATCCTCGGCACTCGCCGAGCCGTCGGTCTCGGTAGCCGGTCACCGCTCATCTGCCCCTCGTCACCTGGTGCTGGGCTTCAAGTGGCTGCAACAAACATGAAATTGATTTGATGTTTTCTGCCCGTGTCGAAGCACGGCCATGATCAATACTCAATACTCCCCCCACCCCTTGCAAGTCCACGCACCCTTGTCCCTCCGGATGCACGCCTTCGGACTCCATCCCACTGGCATCCTTGGCACCGCTTGTGGTGGCATGGAGCAAAGTTAAATTTTGTGAAGTGAGGGCGTGTGGGCAGGGGAGGGGGCGCAAAATGTTCTCTCCTAGCTCGTCTGTCTACCCAGTCAGGTCTGGTTTTGACAGAACATTGATCTCGTCCCTCACGCCCCCCCTCCGCACTGCTCTCCCGTTTTAGGAAATAGGATCTGGGGAATCGCCAGCTCAACCGCCCTCAGCCTTAGCTGGGGTGAGGACATGAAGAAAGCAGGAGAGGGGGGAGAGCTGTACTTTACTCCACACGATTTCCTTGTGCTAAATACGTCTGTATACCACAGGATTGCAGGTACCATACCCATGCCCTTGCCCATGGAGCCAAAGTCACGAAGCCTTTTCTCCAGCATGAACCATTGTACCAGTCTCCCCTCGTCCTCGTCCCAATCGATAGCCCAATGACGGGCGCAAAAATAAACTATCGTTCTTCGTGTCTCTCACTCTCTCTCGCTCTCTCTTTTCTTCATCCCATCCCTCTCTCCTGCACCGCCCCGACTAGACCTGGAGCTTCACTCCAGGCAAAGGCAGTTAGGTTAGTCCGCTAGGCTCCATCATACAGTGACACGTCGGGGAGGTGAACACGATCGATAAACAAGGGCTGGCTGGAGCAGAGAGTATCGTTGCCTTCCTCCATGCTTCCCCGACCCTAGACTATATTAAGTCCCATTCCCGCGTAGGCCAACAGCAAGCTACGTCGATGACTGCTTTGTGCTTCTCTCCGATAGAAGTGATACCATACCACCTCATCCCAACTTCTAAACTCGCCCCTTTCAACCAATTCAATCGGCATTCCGAAAACGAAGACAGTCACTTTTCTTGTCGGACCGGAGAACATCGGCACAACAAAAGCGCCTACCAGACGCGGATCGCGGATATTGCTTGTCCTCAAACCCTCGAGAGACGTTGTACTCAGTAGATCATGGCGCCTTCAACTGTGAGTCCTGCTTTCTTTCTTTATCCCTTCTTCTTCCCTCCAGGGTTTATGCAGGATCCGTCCTTTGTCTGTTTTATGGTCCACCGGAATTTGCATTTTGTCCTTTGATTCAACAAACCCTCACTTGTCTCTCCCCTTGTTGATCTCCTTTTTTCTTTTCGTTTTCTTTGCCCTGAGATATTAAGACCTGAAGACAGGATAGTGCGAATCTCGCCCGGATCCGAGACAACCAGCGCCGCTCCCGCGCCCGCCGGAAGGAGTACGTCCAAGAACTCGAGACGCGCCTGAGGAAGGTCGAAATTCAGGGCGTCGAGGCCGCCACCGAGATCCAGATCGCAGCCCGCCGGGTCGCCGAGGAGAACCGCGGCCTCC
>JAXQGT010000624.1:0-10266 GCA_037040375.1 Basipetospora sp. M8501
TATTGTTGAATAGTATGTTGGAATGCCCGAAGCTGTTCCTTCTAGAAGCTTTTCCCTCGAGAGAGGCTCTGGACGCGGGAATCGCGGCCAAACCGGTGTACAGATCTTCGACGTCGGTCGAAGTGAAGGCACACGAGCGTGCTCTGAACGCATGTGCGAACGGGCATCACGTCCGGGGGGGCTCGACACCACCTTGAGATTAGACGAGGTTTTAAGATGGGCTCTGAACCAAACACGGGAGGGCCGAAAGTGGTGTTCGCCGTGATCTTAGTGATCAACGAACCCGTTTACGGTATCCCGAACCCAACAGTCTTCAGGCTCACTTAGACTTACTGCCATTGGGCCTCTTCATTCGTGACGCTTTCGGTCTGGAGGCGAGAATTAAGATAGGAGAAACTATAGACACTTTGACGGCGGATATCCCAGCTTGCTCTGCTTTACTGGTGGTCAAACGTCGAGTGTCGTGGATCTCGTCTCGTGGGTTATCTCCATCTCAGTGGCAGACCTGATAGGATTCTCTCAAGTCCAGAGTTGTCTGCCTGTATAAGGCTAGAAAACACAAGTTGCCGTGCACAAGTGTGACAGATGAGTATTGACGTGAACCACTTACATCCGGTGCCCTTTCCTGAGTGAGTGCATTTCCTGGGGAGGACCAGACTTGAGCACAGCACAGTCGACCGTTGTAGCCACTGGACATTGATATTCTCGGGCGATACACAAATGCTAGGCGTAAGTGTCCACCAGTTAAGGTCGCAAGGTAAGCTTCATCCGAAGCAACTATATGGAAGGATTGGACAACATGGAAGATAACCGGGGATGCCTGGCGAACGTGATACAGAGCGGAAGTCTCTCTACTAAGCCATCCTGTCGCTGCCGCCCATGCCAATCCACAGAACCATACCTGGGCACTCACCCCAAATACCAGAGGAATTTACAGCTTGACTAGGATTGCGAGCACCCCTCTGACACTGCATCCTACCATCATTGGTCTACGAAAGACGGACATCTGATGAGAAGTGCTCATCCGTTTGTCTGACAATTTTTTCCCCATTTCGAGTACTCGGCAGATACAAGGACCAAACGGCAAGCCACCTCCGGTGACGGGTGCTTTTGCAACCGCAGTCCTAAGCTCGCTGAAACCCTGGGCCAACAAGGAACAAGGAAGTACAGTTAACGTTTTGTCACATACATCGAGTGGTCGGGCGATTGCCTTGCCTACGGTAGATGAGGCAGCTGGTTGTGCGGTGGCTGTCGCACACGAAGGGCGTCATTTCTTGCTTGCGCGCCTTGCTATGGCATTGCTGGCGTATCTACTAGTGCTTCCTGAGTTCGTACAGGTGGTTGTCTGCGCCATATGAAGCTTCAAGCTTATCATTGATCTAAATATGTGAAGTACAGCGGCAGAAACAGACGCTTCTTACAGGATTTCAGGAGCAGGGTTAGGAGGGCCCCTACGAACAGGTGAACTACGCGACAATATTTAACAGCTAACTTGGCCTTCGACTCCGCGTCTGCGTCTGCGTTACTGTTCATTTCAATGGATATCAGTGGCATTATATATAGAGGAAGACCCATGGCAGGAGCCTGCCTGGACAAATAACAAGAGTAACACACTCGAAGGAACGCACAATGTTTAGTCTGACGCTTCGGGCTGACAACCATGACACCCGCGTTTCCCCCTTGCTTCCACAGGCCTGCCACTCTTGGGCGTAGCTGAATATCAGGTCGACGAGCCACGAGTCAGTACAGTCTACGGGAGAAGCATCAGCCTGCTTGACGGGCGGATGAGTGGCACATACTCCGGAGTTTGGATGACTTTTGATTCCCTGCTGTCCGGCTTTCTCGTGCTTCTCGAGGCGCCCGCGTGCCAAACGATGCACTCCGCCTTCCTGCGTTTACGAAGCTTAGGATGTGCGCGCATGCAGTTGCCCATTTCGAGGGAATTGCCAGTTATCAGTCCATGGGATCTGTCTTGGGGCTCCCAGGGGTTCGCTTTGAAGGGGGGCTAACCTTCGACCTCACCAAAGTACCTGGAATCTTCTCACAGAAGCTCAAGGTTGAAATCATACGCTTGAAACTCTTCACGTCCTTTGCATTGTCTGTTGACATGGAAGATGCCTTGGTTCTCGAGAAACAAAGACATACTCTGGAATGGATAAACAGTAACACAACATTTCAGTTACCTGTCGCCTTCCGAAGGGTGCCGCAAAGGGCCCCAAACCCACTCAGAAAGAAAAGCATCCACACAGACCGCAAAAGTGTTTCCTCCACGGGATAGATGCCGTGCAGCGACGGGCAAACGGAACACTAGCACAAAACATAACCCAACCTAGACTTCAGTTGGTGGAGAGGCGGGCGGAGGGTTTTGGGTGGCCGAAGCACTTTTCCAACGAGCGCTCTACCTTGCTGCCAGGAGGTGTGGGCTGACCGTTCCTGGGCGCAGTGGCTCGCAGATAGCGGCGAATGGCACTCACGAAGAAGATCAAATGTAGGTTTTTCGACATGGCATACTCCCGCTGAAGGATGACCTTCACCCGCCCTGCACACTCTTGGGCGCGGGAAGGGCTAAGCGGTAAAGTCCGGACGGTGCCTGACGCCACGTCATCTGATGTTCCTGTTCACCCAGACGGCTGCTGTCGTTCTTGAGCTATCATCCCGTTCTCGTTGTAACCGACTGGTTGCTTGAGCAAGGGGCGGTCCTGATTCATATCGGGTTCTCGGGCTAGGCTCCTAGGAAGGTAACGCGCAGCGGACCCTGTGAACTTTCTAAGCCAACTCCCGGCCAGGTAGAAGGGCACAATAAACTAGCTTTATTCTTATTTTCATACATGTAGTCAAAATACTTTAGCTGAGCTGACTCTGTTAGTGTACCTTCTCGAACAACCTTGATCCTCGGTGCCATCGTTGGGCTCGTGCGTGAAGAACGCCTCCCGGTGCCCATCCGTCTAGAATATGCATCCTCGCTCTCATAGGCTCCGGGGTGCATTTCTTCTCCCCGGTGGCGCACTAAAGTTTCCGAGATGTGTGTGTGTCTCAACGGGGGGTGCAGCTCGATGGTATGTGATACAACCAGTTTCGATTTCTGCCGGACTTCTTCGGAGAATTTTCAAGCCAGAAGAATAGGGGGCAACCTCTCCTCCCCTTCTATCAGTAGCCACTCAGAGAGAAAAATAGGGCGCATGTAGTTTGGAGCTCGTGAGAGGTGTGTAATTTGCTTAGCAGGGCGATTGGAGCTTATTTGTTTGGGCGGGAGGGGTGTCAACGCATCCTGTCTGTATGTTGTTGTCTGGGCGGGTGCAGGAACGGAAGGGAGACTAGACGGGGAGTACAAAGCAATGGTTCGGCGAAAAGGCCGACGTTGATGACGACAACCTCATGAGGGGCCTTGGGAAGTTGACAGGAGTGTTTGATCCCGTTGGTCTGATTCGACGACTTGCTTATGCTCGTCCGTGACTAGGGTAGGAGGTTGGATTTGTGGTACGTCTATATGCGAAGCCCCGGTGAGGGAGTTTGGCTTCAATGGACTACCTCCTCGTGTACAAGTAGCTTCAGTAGGGCTTGAAGGATGATCTAGAGAATGATGCCATGAGAGTATGTCTCCTGCCGCGTATGGAATGATGCCCGAAATAAACATTGAAGCTCTAGGGCAGCCCATCGAATATGCCACGCGTTATGCCTCTTCCTCCCCTCCCCTTATCAGCCTCTCAACCCCCCGTCCCCCACCTGCCCACTATCTGTTAGCATTCAAGCAGCTAAGTACACCAAACCCGAAAAGCCTCATACGCGCACCCTGGAGAATCACGCGTGCATGCCACCTTTGCACCTCGTGAAGATAACGCCTGAGGTCGGGATGCTTCCCCTCGAGGGTGAAGAAGACCGTTATCGACCCTTCCGGAGCCGGTTTTACCCCAGAATTTGATCATGGTGGGCTGACGTGGCTTCCTAAGACACGACATGTACTATGAGACAGGAAACTAGATTTTTCTTTCTTCACATCAAAAACATCTTGATCATGCCTAGGATTTTCTTCCGGGACAGTAATTTTAAAGGTATGCGGTCTAAGATGCTCTCCCGTACGGGTTCCCTTCACCGAAAAATATATTGAACCCTCTTCGGTGTCCGCCCTCTCTGCATGCATATTCCTGCAAGCCCCATCTTCGACTCACCCGAGGTCATATATCAGGGAAGCACCCGGGAGATGTGACTATCGGGACTGCGCGAGTGGTGGATCCCCTTGGGCATCTTCGATCCGTGAATGCAGGACGTCCTTGTTTCGAAGTGAAATGTGACCAGTAGTGTTCTGCACATCTTGTGAGGCGGATGAGGGGCAAGGAAATCATGCACGATGGATGGACAAGTGGGTGTAGTGGAAGTGGGTGAGAGGGAGGGGCTTGGTGGTGGCACTGTTAGTCTTCAGGCGAATAGATTGGCTCTGATAGGGCTGTGGTGGCACGAATATGGGTTCTTCGAGAACCGGGAGGTTGATGGTGCGTCAAGCCGGGCAGAGGATTTCTCGGACAGGGGTAACGGATCGTAGGCGAACCTGTGGCCGTGGATGCTCTTGAGAGTTGAGCTCACTTGCTCCTAGACGGGGAAAGGTAGGCGTATATGTGTACTCCACATCAAAGCTTCACGGTTATATGGGAGCAGCTCGGAAAAAGTGCTCTAGAATAGGTCGTCGATGGCCTTGTCGGCGTCCTTCCGGATCAGGTCCACCATACCCTTTGGTCGTGTCAGTACCCACGTCTAGACCTGCAGTACGGACGGCACACTTGGAGAATGGGAACCAACCTCGGGCATTATCGGTTTGCCGTCCTGACCCTTGACGTAGCGGAAGGGCATCTCGGTGCTCTCTTGATCGTTGAATTTGAGCTCGGGAAAGTCGTCGTATGGGATCTTGTCCAGGGATACTATTGGGTGGAAGGGAGTCAGGAGGTAAGCATTGCCACTGACACAACTCCCGGTTCTTCACTCTACTGGAGTCGAAGACAAAGATGGGAGATGGCGACTCACTCTTGTCTTGGACGACCATTCTGGTGACGCGGACGGCTGTGTCGGTGGTCATCTGTTTCGGACCTAAGCGGCGGCCCTCGAAGCCCTTCTTCCGGAGTTCGGAGGTGCGGTCTACAGAGCCATGTGATGTGAGATTCAAGGCCAAATGATGGTTTCCCGCCTCTATGGCATTCAAAAAGATGGGCTTCAAAAGTACGTGCCTCGCGGCGGATCATCACCTAGGCTCATCGTCAGCATTGGTCGTGTAGATTCACAAACCCCCTTGCGTTTTCTTGGCCAGAAGAAGAATGAAGGGGTGAGTGGGGTGGCGAGAAAAAAGTGAACGCTATACCTAAGATCCCACCGAACAGAAACACATCAAACGTCTCCCCATCTTCGGGACTCAGGTCCTTGGCGGCCGAGAGATCGAGAAGACAAACCCGGCTCTTGGCCTCACCCGAATACAGCTCCTCGACGCTCTTAGACTCCGCTTGGAAGGCCGGTTGCTCGGCTAGGGCCGGGGGTACTTTGAAGGCTGGAGGCAGAGAGGAGAGTAGGAATTTGCAGCCCGAATCGTGGGACTCTTTGGCTACTGTGAGATATTCGAGTTCGGACCAAGGGCCTAGTTCATCGTCGAGGTGCTCGACGATGTATGTGTGGGGCATCTTAGCTGCTTCGATGGACGGACTAAGCTTGCCCTTGAAGTGGGACAACACGAATAAAGAAGATGCTGGACCCGAAAAGGCAACTAGAACACGATAAAGGTGTTCTTGAGGGGATATAGTGAAGAGCCCACAGAAAAACGGCACGGCAGGGTGGCCCTTGGATGCCGATTTTGACGATGATGTCGGTGTCTGGTGTGAGCCGCCAAAAGTGGGCGAGTGAAGAACCATTTGCACTGTGGTCCGTCATCAGCTGTCCGCCAACTGCACTTCAGGTGCAGAGTAACTTCATGTTAACAGCCCCGGACTGACTGAATCTTGGCTCTCATGGTGAGATTTGTGTGGATTTTCGTTATTGCTATGTTGGACCATCCGAAAGGCGGCACGAGCGGGAAAATGCCAATGAGGAGTAGAATTTGACGTGGGCCATTCCACCAAGTAAAAACAGACCATTCCTTCCAGCCAGCCTTCCAGCCTGCTGGTCACGAAGCATGCCATCGTTTAATGACATTAGATCTGACACCTCTCAGCGGGCCCTACGGTGTAGGCAAGTCGGCCCTCACAATCCAGAGGAGTGAAACAGTAGTGTGATATGTGCCCAAAATCTTCACGCAATATCATTTCCATTAATGACAGAGGCCCAATATCTGCTCCGGTCCAAGTTCTATTCAGACCCGAGAAGGGAACGAAAGTATCAGTCCGTGCCTAGTATTGATTACTCAGCCACGCCTATTTTCCGCCCTTACTCATCCCCACTGATTTGGACGAATCATGGCAAGCAGCGACTTTTGCTTCAGGTTACTTTGTTAGTGCTGGACGGCAACTACTGGCTAACCCAGCTAATGTAGGCTTGTAGCCCCACTAAAACGCCCCATGTCAGGCAGGCCGCGCCACATGCGCAGCCTTTAGTGTCCCCCGGAACAGTTTGGCTCAACGGGCTATCAATTGATCCTGATTCAATCATCCCTTCCCGAGGCCACCTTTCCCATCATCAATCAACCATCGCTAACTTGTTATATCCCTTCTTTCCGACCCTTTCCATCTTTTGCAGAGTTTATTTGCATCTACTTCGTTGAGGACGACATTCATTTCCTTTCCTCTCCCTTCTGCATTTTTATTCTCCTCGATCTCCCCTCACGACCACTTAGCCGCGAGTCCGATGTCCGCCACGTCGAGGACACTTTACCTTGTTTCCTAGGTACGCGAATTCGTTCGACGGGCCGTTTAAAACCACCATCCGCCTTTGGTTGCGGTCATCAACGCTCTTTGAAGAAAAGACGAAAAGCGAAATTGCCAATCATGAGATATCAATATTCGCCATCATCCCCCCGGCGCCTGGTCGCCGCGGCGGTCCTGGCTCTTTCCTGGGCCTCACCGTCGCTGGCCAAGTCCGCCGCCGACTACTTCGTCCACAGTCTCCCCGGCGCCCCCGCCGAGCCCCCCATCAAGATGCACGCAGGGTACGTAGTCCTTTCCATCGATAACATACTCCCCCGACGACATACCAAGTGCTTACCGTTGTTGAATAGACATATCGAGGTCACGCCCGAGTCGAACGGAAACCTCTTCTTCTGGCACTTCCAGAATCAGCACATCGCCAACAAGCAGCGCACCGTCGTCTGGCTCAACGGCGGGCCTGGCTGCAGCTCCGAGGACGGTGCGCTGATGGAGATTGGCCCTTACCGTGTCAAGGACCCCAAGACGTTAACCTACAACAACGGCTCGTGGAGCGAGTTCGCCAACCTCCTCTTCGTTGACAATCCCGTCGGCACTGGCTTTAGTTACGTCAACACCAACAGTTTTGTGTCGGAACTGCACCAAATGGCTGAACAGTTCGTGATCTTTCTCGAGAAGTACTTTGAGATCTTCCCCGAATATGAGCATGATGATGTAAGTTTTGGGCTTCGTAGCGAAACCTTTTCCGAGTGAATCCTCCATTGAGGCCCTGCTAACAAATGTTGCACCACTAGCTTTACTTCGCTGGCGAGTCGTACGCCGGACAGCACATACCCTATATCGCCAAAGCCATCCTCGACCGGAACAAGAAGTCGGGTCAGAAGAAGCCCTGGAATCTCAAGGGCCTCCTCATCGGCAACGGCTGGATTTCACCCCGCGAGCAGTATGAGGCCTACCTCTCGTACGGCTACAAGCGCGGTCTCATCAAGCAGGACAGCGACGAGGGCCGGAACCTCCAGCAGCAATGGCGCATCTGCGAGGCCAAGCTCGCCACAGACCCCACCAGGGTGGACTACGGCGAATGCGAGCGGATCCTGCGCGACGTCCTCGAGTACACGTCCAGCCTCAACGACAAGGGCCAGAAGCAGTGCTATAATATGTACGACATCCGGCTCAAGGACCTGTTCCCCTCGTGCGGCATGGCCTGGCCGCCCGATCTGGAGCATGTGAAGCCGTACCTGCGGAACCACGATGTCGTCGCCGCGCTTAACATCAACTCCAACAAGGCGTCCGGCTGGAACGAGTGCAACGGTGTAGTCGGCAACGCTATGCGCAACCTCGAGTCGCCCGCCTCCGTAACGCTACTGCCGGATATTCTAAAGGAGGTACCCGTGCTGCTCTTCTCCGGCGCCGACGACTACATCTGCAACCACCTGGGCACGGAGGCGTTCCTAGGCAATCTCGAATGGAACGGCGGCAAGGGGTTCGAGGTGACCCCCGGCAACTGGGCGCCGCGCCGCGACTGGACATTCGAGGGCGAGCCCGCCGGGTTCTGGCAGGAGGCGCGCAACCTGACCTACGTGCTCTTCTACAACGCCTCGCACATGGTGCCGTTTGACCACGCCCGGCGGTCGAGGGACATGCTCGACCGGTTCATGGGCGTGGATATCAGCAGCATTGGCGGGGTCCCGACGGACAGCCGGATCGACGGGGAGAAGGGCCCTCAGACGTCGGTCACCAAGCCGCAGAAGCCTGGCGGCCAGAGCGCGGCGCAGACGGACGACGAGGACGACGAACACGCCCAAGCGGTGCAGGAGGCCAAGTGGCACGCGTACCGGCGGTCCGGGGAGATCGTCCTCGTGATTGCGGTGGTGGCATTCTGCGTCTGGGGATGGTACGTGTGGAGGGAGAGGAGGAAGAGGAGGGGTTACCAAGGCCTCGACGGGGGCAGCCCCGGAGGCGACCCGACCCGCGTGGGTGGTGCGGGCGGGAGGGGAGGTCTCGCGATGGAGGCGTTCAGGAGGAGGGGCGGACACAACGAGCGGGACGTGGAGGCGGGTGATTTCGATGAGAGAATGCTGGACGATCTACACGTGGAGACGCCGAGTACGGAGGAAGGGGAGAAGAGATATAGTATCGGTGCGGACAGCGACGATGACGACGAGGATGACGTCGTGAAGAACAAGGCGGAGGGGAGCGGGCCGTCTGGCTCGCGGTGAGCGGAAGGTGGACCAACCTGACCTCGATGCCATCTATCGGGAAGACAATAGAAACATACAGCAGGTGAAGGTTTTGCTACATATCTTCCCTCAAGTCCGCTCTAGATACTATCTTGCTTACGGAATCTGTTTGCTATATAAGGCGTTGGGCGAATGGGATTCTTTTTTGGATACTTTTCTCGAGATAGCAACCCGAAACTACTACAATGGCGCTCGGCAAACATTTCGCATGTTAAGCTTCCACGTCCCTCACGTCGTGACGAGCAGAGCTGAAGCTTAATCCTCATGAAGCCTTCTTCTATACTGTATGTGTTGGATTACGCCACCTCAATGATGTAGAGAATTTGGAAAAGCTCCGGTCGGTAGCACTACCGAGAGAGTCCAGTGGAATGATTGTAACATGACTTCTGTCTATAACGAGTATCGAAAGCGAAAATAAGAAGCAGTCTTTCCGATAACCATGGCGTTGAGCCCGTTGTGTTGGATATATAACCACCAGCTCCGAGTTTGCCATAATACCCTCCTAACCCTTATCCTGTCGATGAAATGCCATCCCGTGTGTCCGGTCCCTATCCACTGAAGCCTCCAAAAGAGAGCCTCGCCTTCCTATAGCGCTTCACTTCACCGGGCATTCTTAGCATCAACCCTTTCCTTTTACTCCCCCGGCACACATGTGAGATCGAAAGAAGACAAGAAAAAGAAAAAAGTAAATCAAAGCTGCACAACATCATTCAGAATCCTAACCTCCTCGCCGGGCTTAAACGGAGGCAGGCCAATGTACGGACACCCATCGCACCGGAACGCGTCGCCCAGGGAGCAGTTCCCGCACGACCCGACCTTGCCCTGCACGGTGAAGTCGACCTCGGCGAGGTCGTTGACGCCGAGCTTGACGGCCTTTTGCGAAGCGGCGGCGGCGGCGGCGGCGGCGAGGCGGGAGTCGGCGTCGGCCTTGCGGTCGGCGTCCTCGGAGGCGAGGCGCTGGGCGAGACCGCATGTGCAGTCCTTGCAGGCGCGGCGGCGCTTACCTGCCTTGGGGAGGCACTCTGCCGCTGTATTTTTCGTAGTTTTGTTAGCATCTCCACCTTTGGCGTATCGAGTTCGGCAGGACTGCTGTTCCTTTGGTAAAGGGGGAAAAAGACGGGAAAGAAAAAAGAAGGGTCGAGGGGCAGTAAGGGGCGAGGAGGAACGTACGTATGTTGAGACCACGCTTGAGATCC
>JAXQGT010000625.1:0-10262 GCA_037040375.1 Basipetospora sp. M8501
TTGCGGAGGGAAGGCGGGGCCGGGGTCGGGGGGCGGACGGAGAAGGCGAGGCCGTGGGCCTGGTTGACGTTGTGGTAGGGGTCCTGGCCGAGGATGACGACCTTGACGGTGTTGAAGGGTGTGTAGCGGGACCTAAATTTATTGAGCCGGGGTATGTTGTCAGTCGTGGTTTTTCTCTCTTTCTTTGGTTTTGTCGTTCATCCTCCCCTTCTCGGTCCGGGGAGGACAGGGGCCTTCCGGGCGCAGCGGCTCGTGAAAGAGGGTACAGTTCGCCGGAACGGGCCAAGGGGACGGGGCGAGGTGGCATACCATGAATAGATGTCTTCCTTGGGGGGGAAGACCCTCCGGCCGGAATTCTGCTCCCTCTCGAGGAATCGCTTCAGCTCCAGAAACTCCTTCGTGACGAGCTCGTCCTTGAGCACGGCCAGCCAGCTCTCGTGCAGGGTGTCAACCTCGAGCTGGAGGAGGCGCCTCTGCTCCTCGGACAAGCTGGCCGCCCACTTCTCCTTGTTGAACTTGGGAGCTGGCGCATCGGTGCCTCTCGCGGCGGCAGCTGCGCCGTTCGCTCCGTTGGGGGCAGCAGTCGACAACGAGGAGGGCTTTGGGCCGCCGAAGAAGGACATGATGTTTCCGTCGGCCTTGGTCTTTTTGGCGTCGGGGCCTCCGCTTGTAGGGGCTTTGCGCTTGAGGGTTGACATTGTGAGGATCGGGGGGAGGGAGAAGGAGCGGGAGGAGAAGGGATGGAGGAGGAGGAGGAGGCGGGTGCTGCGATGCGTGAGGGGATGCGTTGTGACGGTTTGGAGGGAACGGGGGGATACTGGAGAAAGATTAGGCAGACGCAGGGCTAAGACGCAGAGGTCAAGGTGCGAGGGAGGCAGGGTCCAGCGAAGAAGGGCGGAGAGAAGTGGTGAAGTACTCCGTGGGTGCGCTCTCAGACCGGGGTTGGTATTCACGGTAATTTTGTCGTCTAGGCTGTCGGCCGTACAAGTAAGCCTGACTTGGCAGGGGGTTGAGGATTCGAGCGTTGCTCGGCGGGAGTTCTCTGGGGTTGGGGAGACCGGGGAAGCACGCCAATTCTGAGAATTCGGCAGTAAGCCTGGAAATGAGATGGTCTCAATCGAAATCAGCCCTGACGCTCGTTACTGTCGCGAAAGCCCGAATGGCTCAACTCGAACCCATCCAATGGCAGCTGAAAATGTCGTGAATGGGTGTTCTCAGGGGGGCCGGACCGTCCATTGTCCAGTGCATGCAATTTGGTATTTCTTACGAGTGCACTGTGCAGTGCAGGTACCCTGGCGCGTCTTAGACGCGTCCACTTAACGCCTGCATATCGTAGCTGCAAAATGCCCAGTTAAGACCCACTTTGGATTGGATGGTACATTCAGTTGATCACCGATCCACTGCGCTGCCTGGTCAATTGCTGATGTGTGCGCAGGAAACTCGGCACTGCGGGGAACTAACTTGAATGCAGGTTTGAGGACCAGACAGATCGCCAACAGGCAGCGGTCGGTTCAGGGCGAGGGCACCCGGCAGGCAACATTGTGCAGTCAGTAATTTGATCCATTGATGGATGACGGGAGGTACCCATACTACTCCGTACAGGCGTCCTGTTCCCTTGAATCGGCATCAGCAGTCGTCCAGGATGCAAAGTTGTCTCTATTGTTCGTGTTGCGATATCTATCACGAAGTACTGTTAGAAGCTTCCGCGTAGGCGAGGCTCAACTCGTCTGGCGTGCTCAAGACCAGAAATGTAAGCCATCAAATGGCAGGCAGTATGGTCCTTCTAACCTTTCCTCATGTTTCGTAGAGTTAATCTTCAGAGTTGCTGTGGAAATCAACAAGGGGGTGGGATTGCTCGATTAACCCATGCTCCCCTTATGCCCGTCCCATATCTCCAGACGCCACTCCTCATAGGTTCCATTCCCTCCAAGTCAGCTCACTCGTTATCGTGCGAGCAAGCAACCTGATTTTCGTGACAGCCGCTGTATGACCATATGAAACCGTCCGATCTTCCCCCGTCTAACCGTGCCTGCATGGTTATGTGTATACATCAATTTGGCATCAATGTCCAAGTAGGTTGTGCAATATGGAAAGCCAGACGATGACGTCGTGGGTGTTACTGGATATTGATGCCCTCAGGCGTTAAGGCCATAGACCCGGTCTTTGGATTCTCCAGCTTGATGTGCCATCTCAGCCTCACTCGCACTTCCACTGGACGTCAGCTTGCTAATGCCTGTACGTCAAGGAAAGAAAGGAAGTTGGGAATACAAGCCCTTATCCGGACTTCCCCATGTCACCGCTATGGCAATCTTCAGTCCCGAGGTATCCATCTGTTATCGTCCAAACTCTTGGCTGCCTTGACAGCGACACCTGGGTGCTCGTCTCTTGAGGCGAGCTTACCCAACGCAGCGTTGCGGTGACACCACCACCGAGAGAGGGGGCACAACTAGAGGGTGTTGGCGGGGCGCACAACGGCAATGTCCATGCAGGACCGAGCTTGACCGTTCATCACCTGCACTTATCACCAGTATGGCACTTGTAATACTCCATGTGGGGTGAAAGATGAACCCAGGATGTCAGGATGTCATATCAGAGCTAGTCCAACCACACCCATGAGCCGAATAGTCTGCAACTTGGTGAACTTGCACAAAATTGCGGCGTCGTGTGACTGGGCCCGCGTGTTTGTTTCAGCCAACTTTCTGTGGGTTGGATCGAAAGGAGTCTATCAATGAGTCTAGAAGCGTTTTGTTCGGATATTTAATCTATCGTCATCTGAGATGTCCCGCTGCAAGATGCTATCGTGGTTAATTACACCGGAATTTATTTTTCCCTCGTAAGCCGCCCGTCCCTTACCTTGAGTCCTGTCCATTATACCCGGAGCGCAATTCGGGAAGATTGCATGTGCCTTGCCGGTCTTCCGCAATTGGGACTCCCGGGACTGCAGCTATATAAGCACGGACGGACAAGAACCAGGACCTCTAGACCCGGACCTCTTTCCGGGACCCGACAGCGAAGCAGTCGCAAAACCGACATGACACTCCAATGACTGTAACTTGGCTTCAATCATGGACGCAATACCATCGGGCTGCGCCGTCCACTCTGGCAAAGGCAAGGCGAGCCTGACCGACCACTGGCTATATAAGCCACACTCGACGACATGAACCACGGCCCGCGTGATGCTGATCATCATGCCGGTAAGCTCAATGGGGCTCCCGTCCCCGCCAGAAGACGTCAAATCATCATTCGGATCAGTTGGGATGCTTCTGTATTCCGTGCTTGTTCCAGCGAGGTGGGCAATGCTCGATATGGCGCAAGATGCTTGCAGTAGTGTAGTGTAAGAAGATGGGAACTTCATGTTCTGTGCAGCAGTAGATCAGTGACATGCGCAGAGTGTTCCTACGAAACAACCAGGCCAATCGATGGTGCTTCATCCGACCTTGCGATGTCGGATGCCAGCACATATATATCCAACGGTGTAGGCAGTGTATTAGATTGGCGAAGAGAACAAAGAATCCCGGAATCAGCCCAGGGGCCGCGACCAATCAAGATCGCTGCTGAACCCATGAATATATCACAATTTTGTGATGATTCGCCGGCGGGTTGGATGTGGAGCTTCCAAAGGAAAACTGGCGATGCGCTGGCAATGCACTGTCGTCACGGCCAACTCATCTAGCGGGGAGCCTGACATGGGACATCTGTCGATGCAAGTCATCGCCGCCCAGTATCACTGAGAGAGATGCTGCGGGCTGAAGATAGTTTTTCTTTCTCCTTTGGCTCCCCTTTCTTTCTGTTTTCTACCTAAACTCATATCCTTCTTTTGGCTTGGCGGTGAAGAAGCCACGGGGGTGCGCATGATGTTCGGCAAACCGACCACTGAAGCACCCCAGCCAGGTACGAAAGCTGAGCATTCGCGACCACTTTTTATGTCGAAAGCCCAACCCCACCCGTCAAATCGAACCGCTGGTGGTCACAATCGGGTTGTCCCTTCAATCTCCTTTTGGGGAGGGACGAGGCGTAGGGCTATGCCCGATTGGGTTCAGGTGCACAACGAGGACTCAGCGCGGTGATGCGAAAGGTGGGTGAGGTGGAGTCTCAAACTTGAATCCGCTCCGCTTCACATCTCTCAGCATATTTAGTGTAGACCTCTGGCACTCGCTCGACGCAATAGAAGCCGACCAGTTCCTGATTTTAGCGCGGGCCTACACTAGTTTCCAGAGCCCTCTCACGGAGTGTCGTCAGAGACACCCGCCGCGCCGCGGGCCATTCGTACCCGGTTTGAGCTTGCTCCGCAATGGACAAACGAGGGACTTCGTTCAAATATCGGGAAAATATATCTCAGAGACGGGCGTTCTCTGAGATATTGTACTCTCCCGCAGTGCTCGACTGAGAATATTCGAGCTCTACCATCTGGATTTTCGGAAGCGGCGGTGTTGGACAGCTCCACTGAGTTGGGGTTTACGGAGGCAGCACAGGCTGGTTTGACATCCTCAGCATGAGATCACAGATCAAATGAATATGGGACGTGGACCCTGAGGGACGGGTGGCAGCTGGAATGTCACTCACCGTGCCAAGTAAACTGACACATGAGACACCAAGGTAGTCTGACGCCAAATCAATAGTGAATCAATGCAGTTAACGCTCCCCAAGTACTTATGGGCCACAGCCTTAAGCCCCCACATGCACTGTATTCTAACACGGAGTACAACTACTCTACACACCACCACTCTCTGCACTGCGACGACGACGGACTCCAGAATAATACCCCGAACGTGGATATGAAGCCCAATGCAAATATGCAAGATTAATTCGCCGCGATGGGCTCCTCTCCTCCCCATACCCAATCGACCCCTGAATAATAATACGTCTAATAATAATAATTGCTACGCCCTCGTCCACTTCTCCTTTCCTTCCCTTCCATTGTCTGTCGTGACCGCACCGTCCATTATTATTCCTTTCATCGAGGTCCATTTTGCCTTCTTCTCCTCATTTGATCCCAAAGCACCAGACGGGCTGCTGTACCTTCTCTTCTGTTTCACATTTCTCAAAGCACCGTTTCTTATTTCCCTTCCCATCCCGACTGGACAGTCCCTTGCGCGACTCCTGATACCCTCACTTTTCCATGCGTTGACTTGGCTCCCATTCCCTACCGTGAAAACTCAATTCTCCCCTCTTCGTCCTCTTTCGTCTCCAGTTCAGAGCAGTCGAGATCCCAGAACTCTCTGCGCCGGGTATAATCCTCGCCTGCTTTGTCTCCTTCCACCCTGCTCAGTGTGTGAGTATCTTCTCCCGACACCAATTGCTTTTTCCCGCTCTTTTTTTTTCTTCACTACATGGACTTGATCTCTGACTCTTTAACACACATGTAGACTGAGACCTTTCCGCCTTAATAATTATTTCGAGAACAGTTCCATTGACTCGCGGTCCCTTGTTTCACTCCAACGAACCCGCTCCTCGACGACCGTTCGTCTCTCCGAGAGCGATATCGATATCACCCCACAGCCAATTGACCCGTGAAATCCCCCGTGTCGCTGCTGCGAACGGGAAAAGAATTACAGAGAAGAAATGCCGAGCATATTCTCCCGCCTCAGGGGCCGCGATGGCTCCAAGAAGAACAAGAAGAAGTCCCACCTTGACGACCTTGCCAACCAGATGCCCGCCAAACGGTGGGACGATGCCGCCACCCGCAAATCTGTTGAACCCGAGGAGATCCAAGAATTGGTCAGGAGATGTACCGAGGAGCTCAAAGTGCGAGGTACAGCCTACCCAAGGGGGGGGATTTCTTGCCGTCACCTTTTCCCGCGTCCTTCGTCCCGATGTCGTTTGCGACATGCTGCTCCCGTGAAACGGTAGCGCTAACAAATGTTCTGTACCTGCAGCCCTCGACCTTCCATTCCTACTCTTGCCGTTCCGGCCAGCATCTGACCCCAGCGCCGTCCGAACTTTCATACGCCACTTCTTCGATTCCGAGCCGCCCCTGCGCGGGGAGGCGCTGATCCAGGAACTTCGCATGACGGAGCCCATGGTGTGTTACCGGTCAACCCTGCCTGATGCGCATTAACCCTGTTAACATGAGAACTAGGTGATCTCAGGGATTGTCAAGTGGTGCTGGAGCAGGTTACAAGGCGGTGTTGTTGGCTGGGATGCATATGAGCTGTTCAAAGTTGGAGAGCAAGGTAAGTTATCATCTTGCTGGAGCTTTGCACAAGACACAGCGTGCTTGACATCGGAATAGGAATCGCAAAAACTAACCCGTTCTGTGCTTAGACTCCAATATGGCCCGTGACTCCTTCAAGACGTTCATCCCGTTGAGTGTTGACAACGGCGCAAAGTCCTGCATCATCTTCGATTTCTTCGACCTCATGGCTGCCATTGCTGCCCACGGTAAGATGAATGGTTTCGGTGGCCGGAAACTCTCGCGGCTGGCTGCATGGTGGGCATTTGAACACAAGGATACGTCCAATGGCTTTGAGGGGGGTTATAACGCTTGGATCAGGTATGGTTGTACCCCAAGTCTTCCGCTTGCTACATCATTTTTGCTGATCTTGTTTGCGTCGCATAGTGCTGCCGATGCCACGAGCCATCTGTTCTTTGCGTACCTTAGGTCTCTTGCCCCGGAGGGCGCTCGCGCAGGGATTACACTGCTCCCAATGTCCCTTTTGAAGCTCCTGCAGGAAACCGAGTACCCACCACAACGCCCTTCCCTGATGCAGACTACAACCAACCGGGTGCTTATGCATGTCGACACTGTTTCACCGACCCCCTTCGCTCTCCTGCGCCGTGCCAAGGATTTCCAATACCGAGACGACGACCCTGGCCTCAGCGCCTACGCCGAATACGACGATCCCGTACGCGCCCTTACTGAAGAATGTCGCCGAGTACTGAAGGCCATTTCGTCGGCGAACCAGTCGCAGGTTTCTAGTTCGAAGCACTCGACGAGCCTGCGAGATGCGTCTTGGTCGCGATTTGAGGATATTGGATTCTCCAGCCCCTTGGAGGAGGAGGACGAGGATGACGACGGCACTTTCGTCCCGAGAACTCCTGGTTTGAGAACCGCTCCAGCGTCAGGAAATGGCCTCGGACGCCCGACTACCCCTTCGTGGGCTGACTTCTTGTCTAGCGGGTTTGTCGATGATGGACAAGGCGGCCCCTCCAATGTGCTGCTGCCGCCCGATAAGGTTCTCCCACCTATTGAGTCGGCTGTGCGGCAGCGGAGTTCTCAGTCCCACCGCCCGAGACTTGAGACTGAGCGTCACCTGGAGCCTGGCGAGCTCGCTAGCATCAACCAGTTCGATCTGGATGAGGCCTTCTGGTGGGTCTGGATGAGCAGTCTTGCCCCCGAGGAGACACCTGAGAGGAAGTCCGCCTTCGGCAGGTGTGCTGTCGTTGAGACCAAGATCCAGGCCGCGAGATGGCTGATCATGGAGGAGATGGTGGTGGGCTCTGCACCTGAGCCTCACGCTGGTGCGTACATTGCTGAGAAGAAGAAGGGCTTCTTCAGCTGGACACGACGCGGGAAGGGGCTTAACAGGCGGAAATCTACTGGGAAGCAGGCCCTGGACCGCGGTGATAAGAACCTGAATCAGAGCCACCCGCTTGGCCTGAGCAAGACCAGCATCGGCCCCGACCAGCACGCCCGCATCCAGGCTGCCGCTGCGCAGTTGCAAGCGAAACAGAACGCCGAGCGCCAGCAGCAACACGAGCGAAGAGGCAGGGCCGACCTGGAGGCCTCCCGTGAGAAGACCAACAGCGTCCTGACGCTGCAGCCAACGATCATCAATGAGGCCTCGCAAGCGATGAAGTGGGCCAGCAAATACGATAAGGAAGCCATCAGGGATGCTTATCTTAACGACAGCAATGCTGGGCGCGGCGTTGAACTCTCCTCCAGGCAGAACGGCCATACCGGAGCCAACGGGAACGGGGTCCCTTCCTCGGCCCACCAAGCGATCACGGCAGCGTCGCCGAAGTCTCCTGCAGCCGCACCTGCTCACCTTTCGGAGAAGGCGCTCGAGGCACCCGAGGGCCTCCACCCCGCTGAGCGGGCGGGACCGAGCTCGCCAGTCCCTCCGCCCAAGGACACTCCCGCTGGGCCGCCGCCACCAGCTGCGGACAACAAGGCTGCTCTCGAGAGCGGAAGCCCTGAGGGCAAGAAGCACAAGAAGCTACAGAAGGAGAAATCTGCCGCCGATGCCGTACCCTCGTCGCCTCCGAACAGCGGCGGGTTTAGGAAGCTCTTCGGACGGAAGAACCGGACATCCAAGCTCCCCGACAATGCTGCTTCTGAACTGAACGGCATGCTCCAACAAGATCGGGACGTCGTGTCGCCCACTCCTGACGCCAAGTCCCCTGTAGCATCCAGCGCCGCGCGTGTATTGTCTCCTGAGCCCGCTCATGTCGCCGTCCCCGACCCCGCCCCCGCCCGCGCCGCTGCCCCCGTCCCCTCACCCACTCCTGCCCGCGCGGAGCCGGCCCAGGTACCTGTCAAAGCCAGCCCACCGCCTCCAGCCGAGCCTACCCTCGCCGAGCCCGTCTACTCGCCTTCCGCCCACTCCATGTCTCGCCCTGATGGCGACGATGAGGCCGACGCGAAGACAGAGTTTGCTCGCTTCGACCAGGGTCCGCTTGTCGACCAGCCCGCGTTTGTGCCGGACGACGAGAGCGACTCGGACGACGCCACACCGCCACCCATCGCCCGCCATGCGCGAGAGACGTCCCCACCCGTGCCTGTGCCTGATCCGTCGGTGGAAGACCTGACCAGGGTGCAGCCTGTTGTGCCCGACCGGTGGGCGCAGATCAGGAAGAATGCGGCGGAGAGGGCCGCGAACCGGGAGGCTGCTGCTACCACTGGCGGAGCTGCTCCTGTGCCTGCGCCTGCGCCCAAGGCAGATGATGGCGATACCAGTGGAGAAGAGAGTGAGTTATCTCCCTTTGCTTGTACCTAATTGCTAAGTGCATACCGTGGCTAACTTTGGTGACAGCGATCGAGTCGCGTGTGGCGAGGATCAGGGCGAGGGTTGCCGAGCTCACAAATAGCATGGAGGGTGCTGGCGGACCCGAGGGCCGACCCGCGCCGCGGCCGTAGACTTCTCATTGCACTGGTCGCTGCGTGAGAGAGCTTGTTGTTGTTACTTTGGGATGGCAAGACACAGGGCGCCGTTCCCCCCGGTCTCAAGCTCCGAGGGACGTCCCGGTCCACTCTTGTGCCGTATCACCCTGTTTTCTCATTCACGCCCCGGTACTTGCTCGCCGCAGTGAGGAATGACCGGGGCTCTTTTCGACTGGTTTTTGTTACAACGGCGTGTCGTCTTTCAGCTCTTGCAGTCTCTTTGTCCTTTTTCTTGTTTGCTTTTCCGTCTACTCTTCGTTTCTCCTCTCCACCCAGATGATACCACTAGAGGACAAAAGCCGCTGTTCTTGACTATTTTTTTTGATGCCCCGAAGGCGCTCCAATGTTGCTCACCATTCCCTCCTATTTTCTCTCCTAATTTCTCTTCCTGAGACACTACTACATCCTTCCATGTGCAGATTGGGCCGAGGACACGTTTTGTTTTCAAATACTGATCAGTACTGCTGATTTTTCTGAAGCGTGTGTGTGTGTGTGTATCGCCTGGACGTGGGCAGAATCTTCCCATTTAGTCGCTAATACCGTGTTGCGGGAGGGCCAATCTTCTTTTCTCTGCTTGTTGATTCTTCTCTCACCTAAATGGCCAATCTTTTCTACATGAAAAATCCGCGAAATACAAAATCTGCGATTGTCCTTTCACCCCGTTGAAGTTCGAGTTAGTCTCGCGTCTTTCCTAGTTTCCTGTGAGAGGCAGGGGTGTGATTCCAAAGTGTTAAGTGATTCCAAAGTGTTAAGTGATGTATATATAGATATACGGTGGGTCTAGTAGGGGAAGGACTGTCGTCGTGTTGCGCCGTTCGTCGTTAATGCTGGGAGCAGAGATCAATGGAGGCGTTCACCGATACTGGTGCTGCCTGGTGCTGCGGACGGTTGTGTTGATGATAGATCATCGCCGCTGCCGGGGTTCGGACCCGCTCGGCTTTTCCAATTGTCCGCTGATGACCTAGAGACTTAGTAGTTCCTGCATACTAGGTATAATGTCGCCTTCGTGTTTGGGGATCTGATTTCGCCTCCGGATAGAATATTCATAGGCGAAGAAGCTTCTCCTCGGAGATACTGAGCGATTCTTAGAACT
The DNA here is from genome assembly GCA_037040375.1 of Basipetospora sp. M8501. Lineage (NCBI taxonomy): Eukaryota > Fungi > Ascomycota > Sordariomycetes > Microascales > Basipetospora > Basipetospora sp. M8501. The sequence continues at coordinate 10,197 of JAXQGT010000625.1, forward strand.
GTTGCCAAATATAGTTCCATATTACAGTAAAGACTTTGATTGTCTTAATTAGGATAAGATCTGGCA
>JAXQGT010000626.1:0-10208 GCA_037040375.1 Basipetospora sp. M8501
CTACGGTGCTTACATGTACTCCATTTAGTGTACATGTTTAGTGTACACGCACTACAAGTAGGCAGTCCCCTAATTACGGAGTAGGTACAGTGTAGCGCCGCGGAACCCCCTGCCGGTGTATGTGGATGACAAGTGGTTAAGGCCACGACTTCCGCACTTTCATCATGAACCTCCAGCCAACGCGCGACCAGACGATATTTCACCCAAAAGTGGCTCCTTCTTTCTTTATCGCCTCTCTCATAGCTAGTTTGTCGTCTTTCTTACCCTGGTAAGTCCTAGCCAACCCCTTCCCACCCTCACATTACCACTGTCCCTTGCTTGCCACCTCATGCGCTTGCGACACTTTCAGTATACTTGTTTTCTTCCACCTCAGCATTCCCATCCCTCCTAAGGGGTAGCGAGATTGCCCATCCATCCACCTCAGTTCAACCATTCATCCCTTTTCCGCACCAGGCTTAAGTCCAGCATTTCTTGACATCTCCGTTCACTAACTGTCATTCGTTTTGATTTTCAGCAGTATCTTTCTCGATTGCCATCCCCGCAGCACCAATCGTTTCAGCCGTCCTGGATGTCTTGAACGAAGACCAGATCACGACCCTTCACTTCTTGATCCGTCGCCTCCTCTGCTGGGGCGTCTGGAGCCCTTACTCGTCCGCCTACCATGAGACTCGCCTCTGTTGTAGGCTTCCTCAGCCTTGCCGGCTTGGGGTTCACCACAACGGGTGTCCGCCGGACGCCTCGCAATTACGACCTCAACGACTATTACCTTCTCCACCTCGATGAAGGCGTCTCGCCGCGACAAGTCAGCGAACGTCTAGGTCTACAATACGATGGCCAAGTTGGAGTACTCGATCACCTCCATGTCTTTTACGCCCCCAAATCAGACGTCGACTTCGTGTCCGAAGCCCGCCGAGCGAGGAAACTCAAACGTGATGGAAATCCCGACATTCTCGACGGCGTGCGCTATTCAAAGAAGGATATCCCCCGAAAGCCTTGGTCCAAGAGGATAATCCCACCACCTCCCCCGGGCTACCAGTCGAGATCTGACCTCCGGGCGACGGAAGTTCCTGACGAAGTCGCTGTGGCGAAACAACGTGGCGTCATGGAGACCCTGGATATCAAGGATCCCATCTTCACCAAACAGTGGCATTTGCTGAACACGATTCAGCCCGGCCATGACATCAATGTCACTGGTATTTGGTTGGAGGGTCTTACAGGCAAGGGCACCATCGTTGCCATGGTTGACGATGGTATCGACATGTACAGCGACGATCTCAAGGACAACTACTACGCGGAAGGCTCATGGGACTTCAATGACGATGGTCCCGAACCGAGACCTAGACTGTCAAACGATCAACATGGGACGCGGTGTGCAGGAGAAATTGCCGCCGTGAAGAATGACGTCTGTGGTGTCGGCGTTGCCTACGATTGCAAAATCTCCGGGCTGCGTATTCTCAGCAAGCTGATTAGCGATGAAGACGAGGCAATCGCCATGACATACGATTATCAGCATAACCAGATCTATTCGTGCTCCTGGGGTCCGCCAGATGACGGTGTTTCAATGGACGCACCCGGTATCGCAATCAGACAAGCCATGCTCAAAGGAGTTCAGGATGGCAGGGGTGGCCTTGGTTCGATCTACGTTTTCGCCAGCGGGAATGGTGCTGCCAAGGAGGACAATTGCAATTTCGATGGCTACACAAACTCCATTTACAGCATCACCGTTGGTGCCGTGACCCGTGAGGGGACGCACCCTTACTACTCGGAAAAATGCTGTGCTCAGCTTGTTGTGACGTACAGCAGCGGTAATGGCGACAGTATTGTGTGTCTTACCCTCCCTACTATCCTGCGCAACGATTTCGAGCATGTCGATGCTAACATGAGATTCTTTTAAAGCACACAACTGACGTTGGCCGCAACAAATGCGCTGTTGGCCACGGTGGGACCTCAGCCGCCGCGCCGCTCGCCGCTGGGATAGCAGCCCTCATCCTCCAGGCCAGGCCGGAGCTTACCTGGCGAGATGTGCAGTACATCATGATGAATACCGCCGTCCCCATTGACGACGGGGAGGCTGAGTGGTTCCCCACTGTAGCGGGCAGGCAGTACAGCCACACTTACGGCTACGGCAAGATTGACACCTACAACGCCGTGCAATTAGCGAAGACGTGGGATCTGGTGAAACCCCAGGCATGGTTCTTCTCGCCCTGGATTGAGGTCAAGAAGGAGGTTCCCCAAGGCAATACGGGTCTCGCTGTGAGCTTCGAGGTCACGGCCGACATGCTACGGGAGGCGAACCTGGAGCGCGTTGAGCATGTTACTGTCACAATGAATGTTAACCACACACGGCGTGGCGAGCTCAGTGCAGACTTGATAAGTCCGGGAAACTTTGTTAGTCATATTGCCACTACGCGGAGGTCTGATGATAGCGACACCGGCTACGACAACTGGACGTTCATGAGCGTTGCTCACTGGTAAGTGCATATCTCAATTCTCACAGTTCTTCTGACTCGTAAATGCACTAACCACGTATGGGTCGCTAGGGGTGAGTCTGGAGTTGGAAATTGGACTGTCGTTGTTAAAGATAACAAGGCAAATGAGTATGAAGGCGTGTGGTTGGATTGGCATCTGAAGCTCTGGGGCGAGTCAATTGACCCGAAAAAGACTACCAAGCTTCCGATGCCCTTGGAGTCCGACGATCAGGATCATAACATTATCTCGACGACGACGATCTCGGCGACCACCCCTCCCACATCTGTTCCTACGAAGCCAGGCGCTCCTGATTCCCAGCCCAGCAATACGGAGCCCGGAACCGAGACTGGCGCCGGGGAGATGGCCAGCAGCACTAGCACACCCTGGGTGTCCTGGCTACCAACTTTTGGTGTCTCCTCTCAGGCCCAGGTCTGGATATACGGTGCAATCGGTCTCATCGCTGTCTTCTGCATTGGTCTCGGAATCTATCTTTTCCTCGCTCGCCGCAAGCGGCTCCGTAACAACGCTGGAGAAGACTACGAATTCGAACCTCTCGCCGAAGACGTGGAGGGTTACAGTGGCGGGGAGAAGGCACCCCTAGCCGGTGGCCAGGCGCGCCGAACAACGCGGGGCGGTGAGCTGTACGACGCATTCGCGGGCGGCAGCGACGACGAAGATGAGTTCGATGCTGGAGAGTACAGGGACAACAGGTCAGCGGAGAGGTCGCCGCTCAGTGGAAGCGCTCACGGAGATGAAGACGCACATCACGTTATTGGCGATGACGATTCAGATGACGAGCAGAACCCTGGCACTGGAGGGTCTCAACAGCAGGACCGGTTATTAGGTTCTTCGGGGCGTTAAGGGACGGTGTACGCATCATGCATCATCTTGGTTCGGGTTAGGTCCTCATTCTGCAATTTACCTTGTTATTTTTTCCTGTCCCCCCATCTGTATAGACATCGGTACCTGGGGTCGTTTTTCTCCATCCGGCTGTTTATTCGGCCCCCTTTCCCCCCCTTCTTTCTTAGGCATCCTTGCCCCCTTACTATCATTGTCTTGTTCTCATCTTGCTTTTCTTGACGCAGGGTTTAAGGTCACCGGGTGGCGTCCGCACGAGCGACTTCGATACAAAAGCCGGAGGTTTGCATCTTTTGGAATCATACGGTGCTCGTTCGCGGGACTTTTTGTTATGCTTGCAAACAGTGTTCCCTTGCATTCTTATAGCTTTACAGCAGAGCGTGTTTGTGCTTGGCGTTTTCCCACTGCAACAACAAGCGTTGTTCTTTCGAATGTCTTTTACTGTATCACAGGTGGAATGGACATCAAGGGTTGGATCTCCAAATAACTGTTCCATGTTTTGCAGGGAGTCCAACCAGTTGCAAAGCGTTCTCACATATTTCCCAACATCCTCTGCTAGAGCCTTGTGGTAAATCATTAATAGCGAGGATATCCAGCCCGTACCTGAACGCCATGAAACTTCCCCACCGCCTTGCAATGTAACTAACCCGCCCGCACCGCATCACCACTAGGTCATCCTGTCCGGTTTCCCATGGTGATCATTGAATGCTTTCATCCTCATATTCGTAAGACTAACGCACTATGCACCTTGCATGGCAAAAGCGACAAACACTGGACAAACACTGTCTGTCTGTCTGAACCTCTCCTGGCCCCTTGCTCACTATGCCCACTCTGCTGTCATGGGGATGTTGGCAGTGATGACCTATCATGGTGGCAACGCACCCCCTTCCTTCTCCATCTCCTGGATATATCCCTCCCAGATATCAATGCAGTCGCCGTAGAATTTGATGTGCGCGTCGGCCAAGCCGCCCAACTGCCTCTTTAGCTCGATCCTCTTGATCCTCTCAAAATCAGCCACCTCGCGAACGACCTCATCGTCGAACATCTCGCTCACGCGCTTCGCCTCCTCGACCTCTCTCGTGAGCTCCTCGATCCGGAGTTCGAGCTTGCGCGCGCGCTCCCGGCGGGCCTGCTCGTGGTCGACGCCCCTCACGTCCTCGATCTTGGAGCGTATGAAGCCGGAGGCGCCGGCGGTCAGGCCGACAGCGCCGCCACCGCCTCCGCCATAGTGGCCGGAGCCGGAGCCGCCCGAGGAGGCATGGAGGACGTCGCGCTCATGGGTGGACTTGTTCAGGTACTCCGTCAGCTGCTCGAAGTCGAGCTGCTTCTGCTCGCGAGCCTTGAGGAGCCCCCGCAGAGAGGCGCCGTAGGCCTGCATGTCGCGCAGGGAGCCGAGGTAGTCCTGGTCCGTGATGTCGCGGAGCCTCTTGAGCCCTGACCCGGCGTCCTCGACGCTGTTGGAGAAGGCGCGCAAGGCGCCCTCGACGCCCGGCTCGAGGTTGATGAGGCGCTGGAACTGCTCGGCGAGGTCCCGGAAGTCGGACTCGAGGTCGGACTCGCGGCGGACGACGCGGGCGACGACCTTCTCCACGTGCGAGAGGTCCTCTTCGAGCTTGTCGCTCTTCTCCTTGACCTCGATGAAGCGCTTGTCGGGCTTGTGAACCTTGGTGAAGGCGTTGATGAAGGTGTCGGCGAAGTTGTCGAAGACGCCGCCGGAGCCGCCGCCGCCGCCCGAGTCGGAGTGGGACGAGGTGGAGGCGCCGCGGGCGGTGCGGGAGCGCATGGTGGCGTTCCACTCGGGGCTTTCGAGAAAGGTGTGCAGGATGGGGGAGCGGCGGAGAACGGGGTGGAGAGCAAGGCGGGAGAGGAAGCGTTGGAGGGAGTGGGCGCGGCGGGCGGTGAAATCTTGGCCGAAGCGGTCGCCGCGGACGTACTCCATGCGCTGCTTGTCCGGAATCGGGGGCACGGCGCAGGCGACGAAGTCCTTGCTAAGGGACTTGTAGAGGAACACGAAGTCTGTGAAGCGGCGGCGGACGATGGTTACGGGTTTCTGGAAGGAGGGAAAGGTAGTCTGTCGATGGATCTCGAGTGGTTAGCGCTCCGCTTCATCATCACTAGGTACGTTGCGATGCACGTCGTTAAGCGTATAGGGCTGCTTGCATCAGGGGGTGACCTTACGTGGGTGGTGACTTGGTACGAGACAAATGCATCCTTGGTCCCGTCGCCTTCCTTTATGGGCGAGTTCACGATGCACTCGAGCTTCTCGGGTCCTAGGGAGTGGCCACCTAGCTCATCGCCGTGGTGATGCTGGGTCTCCTCGTGCTGTTGCCTGGAAGACATCCCGTTGGCCGAGTGGTCAACCATGTTGTCGCTGGGACCTGCAGATGTCCCAGATGCTCTGGGACCTTCGTAATTGTCGTCCTGCTCGCTGTGCCAAGAGACGTTGGAGAAAGTGTCTTGGTCGATGACGGCCATCTGCAACAGTGAGCTTGTTTGCTCTGTCGCGCACGTAGAAGGGTTGTGGGAGACAAGAGAGCAGTTCGCGGGGTAATTTTCGGAGACTAGCTGGCTGAGAGGGATCAAGTGTACTCGCAGTCGGGGGTGGGTTTCGACTCTATGTTGATTGCGAGGTGTCTAAGACGCCAGTGACATGGGCTTCTCTGTGAGATGAAGCTGAAGCTTGGCAGCGGAGAGGGTCCTTAAGGGAGGCAAGGGAGGTAAGGAGGTTCCTAAGCGGTGTTTATGGGAACGCAGCTCTCAGTCCATTGGCATACTAAAGCTGGCAGTAACGGCATCAAGCGGATATACACGACTGTAGGGCGGACAGGTTTCCGCTTCAGAGCGGGGGGACGATAGTCGTTTGGGGTAGGGCTTTGCGACGGAGACGGAGCGGAGGCGGGAGGTGATCAATGATGTGGATGATGTAACCACCTCTAGGACCTCGTGGTGGAGCTCACAATGTTGAGTGTGGCTGCCGAGAACTCCGTATCGATTAATATCACGTGAACACGCGGCAGGCCCATCAAGCTCACCTGGAACCTACCTACCTTTTAATTGTCCTCGATTCGACGTCTTAATGTCCCGTACAGACAGACACCTCTTTGTCCCGCGCCTGACGTCATACGACGATTGGCGTCTAGTCCTCACGTCGACGCGTCAAGCTGTTTAAACAGTCGATCTAGGTTCGGATATACTATTATCAGCTCGCATCAAGATCTCGTTATCATATTCTTAATAGTGCATTGTCTTTATTCCAGTACAATCATCTCATTCCTACAGGAGAACTCGGTTTCAAAGTCTTAAATATGTTGGCATGAGGACCGTCTCACTTGACGGATGGTGGCTTAGAGTTCCTCCTTCTGTCTTCCGTACCTTCATGTTAGCATCAGAACACTGTGAAGGACCGGCTACGAAGAGGCAGTCGCTGATGCCGAGGGGCCTATGTACTCAGCCCAGTCGGCACCTAGGTAGATGCTTCTCACCAATCGCGGCACTAGTATTGCGACCCTAAGGTGACCCGGGGCGCACGATGCGCATGACCTTTCCGCGAACATCCAGCGCCTTATCTCAAAGTACGAGCGGCCGAAGGCCGCTGGCCTAATTCTTTCTTTCCACCAAGTCCCATCGAACATCTTTACGCTCTCTCAAGAGAGGCCTGCTGGCCTATCCACAAAATATTGATAATAGCGGCCAGCGGCAACGACAAGAATGCTCCGTATCCTAATGCGAGCTACGGGGGCGCTTGGCTGGAAAACTTCAGTTTCTCTTCCACCTGCCGTGTCCTGTGCACATTAGGTTCGGGGGTTTCTTTCTATATATTAAGAAAGTTTCAATTTAAAGGTAGAGACGAGACGAGGCTAGGAATATTCGGTCGGGACTTCCATCTACTCGATCCCAAATTCATGCCTTGCTAGGTAACAAGACATATCGGGTTGAGGGCTATGTTCTGCACTCTCCTCGATTCTCTGCTTTCCGTAGCCCGTCAGCGGTTGTCGGCTGTGAGATGCCCGATGTTTGTATGCGTGTATGCTTGCAGTGTTCGCCCGTACCTACTCTCCTCCTCGCAATCTCAAAGCAAGACTGTTACGCGGCTAGCACGCGGTAGTCTACCTTGATGTTACAAACGTAATCGAGAGGCGACGAGACGGGAGACGAAGAAGCCTAAAATGACTGTCATTCGAAGTTTATTCCGAACCGCCAGCGAGCTCTGTGCTGTCTTAACCGGAGCCCGTGGGCTGTCCATTGAGCCCTATCTGTTGAAGGCGGCCTCAACTATTGCCACAATATGGGCAGGATATACAAAGAAATGAGAAGTATGAAAAAAGTTCTGCCACCGGACAACCTTGAAGAAAAAAAGAACGCCAGCATACAATTAACCATACATAAAGCCCGTATATTATGCAGCCCTCCTCCGATTTGAAGTGGAACATATCCTCCCGAGGTTAGCGCGTCTCATGATCAGCGGACGAACATGGCCTCAAACTTCTCGAATATCTGCGGCGTGATCTCATCGCTGCTCATCCCGTTGACCTCCCACAACACACCCTTGTCGGCATAATGATCTAGCAGCGGCCTGCTCGTCTCCTCAAACTTGGCCCAGCGGGCGCGGTACACGGCCTCGTCGTCGTCGGGCCTCTTGATGAGCGGCTCGCCTGTTACGTCGTCCCTGCCGGGAACCTTGGGCGCGTTGAAAGTGGTGTTGTACACGCGACCCGAGGGCTCGTGGACCCAGCGGCCGGCGATGCGCTCCATGATGACCTCGACGGGGGTCCGGATGGAGACGACGAGGTTGATGGGGACGATCCTGTCAAGGATACGGGCCTGAGAGGCGGTGCGCGGGAAGCCGTCGAGGATGAAGGAGGCCGAGGGGCACTCGACGGCCTCGGGCGGGTCGTAGGGGGTGTGGGCGCCGAGGCTGCCGAGGACACCCGCGTTGAGGATTGAGTCCACGGCGGCCTGGGCGGGGGACTCGTCAAAACCAAGGTCTGTGGACGGCGAGCCCGTGGATGAGGAGGCGAGGGTCATGAGCTGAGGCGGACCCTGCCCCTTTAGCCAGCCTCGCCTGAAGAGCTCGTTGGAGATGAGGCGGAGGATTAGGTCATCCGAGACGAGGCCGCCTGCCTTCATTGTGCTCTCGACCTTGATACCTGAGGGAAAGGAGAGTTAGCAACTGTTCCTGACACGGGTAGCCTATTGGTACCCACTCCCTTTGTTACTCCCACCAGTGAGAGTGAGGGGGTGGATGGTGAGGGCTAGAGCTGGGGGCCTTTATGAGAACTCACCGAGAGGCGTCCTGTTCTTGACATTCTGGCGAAGAAGATCCCCCGAACTTATAGACTGGATCTGTCTGAATTTGTCCAATAGTCGCTTCGACTGCGTCCCCTTCCCAACGCCGGGCGCGCCAACTAGGATAACCCTCGCCGCTCTGCTAAGACTCATTCTATGCAGCGATAAAACTGTAGCAAATCGCCCCTGGCCGCCAGATTACTGAGATGGGTAGAACCTTTCCAAAGAGAAATGAGCGAAAGCCCGCTGATTCAATGAGAGGGTGAGCCTGATAAAGACCACCGAGCCGAGAAAGTCGCCCCCCGAACTTTAAGTGAGTTCCGACGCCCTGGGATTGCGATGGATGGTCGCACAACTGCGCGGTGGGTTGGCCGTCAATGTCCGTGTGTCGTGAGTGAAGGGGGTCGTCCCAAGCCGACTTGATTTAATCGCAGTGTATCGATGTCTCTCTTCCAAGGGTTCGTCGAAGATATGCAAGGATTATTTGTTCGCAGGCGGTGGACAAGGCGCCTCGCCCCCTCAACAAAAATAAATGACAAAGGTTCAGGTTATCTGTGACCTGACTCGGGGGTCGAAGGCGCGTGAGCCGCGAGGGAAAAGAAAATAATTCAGCTGTACATGATTGATAGTGAGACACAACGATAAACGATGAAGAAGAACAGCGACAGAAGTGATGAAGGGGTCGTGATAACTCGAGGTTCTACACTATTCCGCGAGTTGGAGGGGATCAAGTCAATGGGATTAAATGTGCCAACTTATGATTTTAACATAACGCGGAGAGACTCATGGAGGCGGGGGTTCCACGATTGCCCGAGTACCTCGACCACGAAAACTGCCGAGGACCGGTCACTGCAGCTGTACTTGGTACAAACAAGGAGAACCCCCGCCACGGTGCCTCCTTCCCATGTTAGAACATTGTGAGTGGAGCATCTAGTCTTGCCCCGACTGTCGGACTGGATTGTTGGGGAAAGTACACCCACCACGCTGCAGGTCCAGTCACCCAGTACGGTACCTCTCCGCCGCACATGCAGTCGAAGTGCCTACACTTCATGTTCATTCTGCACGCCAGCGCTGTGCAACCGAGCCACCACGCCTCTCCCGCGATTCTCCGATGCCCATCCCCATCCGTATCTCCCACATGCTTGGTTTTCTTGGAAGCAACACCAAGTGCCAGGCAAAAAAGAACATCAAATGGCATGCATGCACACTGTACTTCCATTGGGACAAACTGCGTCTCCATTATTCATCGCTCTCTCGCCTCCTCCGGCCTAGCCGACGCCTCCAACATTCAACACTCATCGGAGCGCAACAGAACTTTGCAGTAGAAAATGGTCGATGCGTCAGTCTCTTATTTTTATTATCATATGTTTGAGAATTTGGTCTTGCTAGTTATACACTTCGGAATCAACGCAGAAGCGCCCAGGTAGAAGCAAGTGGAATAAAATGGGAAAGAAGAGAGACACAAAAACAAAGCAGGGTAACCCCCCTATTCTAAGACCCGTAAAGCGCCCAATTGTTCCCACCTCTATGTTAAACTCTTCCCCGCCTGAATGTGAGCTCACATTCAGGCGGGGAAGAGTTTAACATAGAGGTGG
>JAXQGT010000627.1:0-10239 GCA_037040375.1 Basipetospora sp. M8501
AGAGCCCCTGTCTTGCTATATGGGCAATAACCTCCGAAGCGCGTTTTACGGCTTCTACTTGGGGACTACCGGCAGTTCCGCGTCGGGGAAATAGGAAAACGTCACCACTAACCTAGAATCATTCATAAGGTGTTACCCCCAGACGTAATGGTCGATTCCATGGATCAAACTAAAGTCTTCATCAACACGCTGCCTCAAGTTGTGACGAACCTACTGGTAAAATCCACTAGTTGTTGTCCAAGATGTTCTGGTCAGCAATTCTCGCCGTCGCCGCCCTGGCGGAGGCTGTTCCACAGTTTGGTGGCGGCTCTCAATCTACCAGTTTGATCCGATTCGGGTGCTCGGAAGTCGTCGTGACTAGGCTCGACCCGTAAGCTGACCTGGACAGCCCTCACCGAAACCCGGGGACAAGTATTCTGACACCCTGAATTACAGCTTGGTGAACCCAGGAATGGCCCCTTCAACTCATATGCACCAGATCGTCGGAGGGGTAAGGCACATTTTTTCTCCATGCCCGAGATTCGACATCCACGCTAACAGGACCACCCCCAGGATGCTTTCAACCACACCATGCCCTCCGAGGACATCTCCAAGCTCGCGACTTGCACGACGTGCACCTTCACGGACGACCTGTCTAACTACTGGACGGCGAACCTGTACTTCAAGGCGCGCAATGGCAGCTACATGCGCGTTAAGCAGATCCCCAACCGCCTGCTCGAGGGTGCCAACGGCGGAATGACGGTGTACTACATGTCGCCGGGCGCTGGTACAGTCACGGCCTTCCAGCCGGTAAGTTTCTCATATTCCCAACACCCAGCGACATGGTAACTGGGCGTGCATGTAGCCAGCTTCACGGGAGAGAGAGATGATCCTCGATGGGTACTGACCACCGCTGCTCCAGGGCTTCCGGATGCTTTACGGAGACGCCGCAAGGCGAGAAAAGGACGGGGATGGCTGGAAGTCGCAGAGCTGTTTCCGCTGCTACGACGGCCCTGACTTTAGGGGCGACATCATGGCCCCCTGTGCCGATCCCGTTAGGGACTTCGAGGAGCTGCCACCCCAGCCGTGTGCTGGCGGCATCCGGTCAACGGTCAACTTCCCGACGTAAGCTCATCTTACCACGTTTCTCTAAACTTTTTCCCACAGGTCCTTGTGCTATCGTGGAGTTGAGAATCTGGCTGACATCCTCGGTGAATCACTTAGTTGCTGGGACGGAGTGAACCTCGACAGCGTAAATCACCAAGACCACGTGGCTTACCCTGTAGAAGGACCGACGGACTTCTTCACTTTCGGTACCTGTCCCGAGAGTCACCCAGTCATGATCCCGCAGATCTCACTCGAGGTAGGGATTGTCCCCCTCTCCCCTAGTGATCAGGGACCCTTGCTGTTCAGATTCAGTGAGGCTAACGGGCGATAACCATCAGATCGTGTGGGACACGACGCCCTTCAACGACCCTGAACTGTGGCCCGAGGACGGATCCCAGCCCTTCGTCCTGAGCATGGGCGACGAGTAAGTATACCCGTAACCACTAAGACGTTTCCTACCCCCTTCTTTTCTTTGCAATTGGGCGTGCTGATCGGTTCGAATAGCACTGGTTATGGCCAACATGGCGATTACGTGTTTGGCTGGAAGGACGACTCGCTCCAGAGGGCCATGGACGGAGGCTGTTTCGGACCCCGATGCGCCGATTTGCCTGTCCAGTCCTTTGATGAGGCCAATGCTTGCCAGGTGGCCGATTATATCGGCGAGGAGAAGGATGGCTGTAAGTTACTTCAGTTCCCGCGCAAGGTTTAGGCGGTGTTAACAGGGATATCTTCACAGGGCTCACCGAGCTGCCTGGCCAGGCCTCCGAGACTCACTAGGTTGGAACTTCTGATGTAAGGTGGGTTTCCATAAGATTGCTACTTTCCGGAGGCCGCTGGGTAAATTGAGTTGTGTAGGCTATTGTTGTATCGATATGTTCGACCCTTGGATTAATGATCAAGTCGTTGCGAGTCTCGCAAAGCGGGGGTTTAGCAGGGAAAGGTAGTAGTAAATCGACGGAAGATCCACACTTGCGATGGGCCCTTGAGACATAAGATTGTTGCCAATTCGATGACGTGGATTTTCCAAGATTGGGTGGGATCACCGCCCCCTTCCGCTCAATATTATTGAAGATTGATGCGGCATACAACCTGTGCCTGGCATTGTGGCCGTGGCTTGCGCGTCTGGCGGGCCAAACATGCATAAAAACTGGCTCCGGCTGAGGCTTCTGCTACGAATCTTATCATCCCAATCAGCACAGCGTCGTGTCTCTCGTTTTGCGATTGTAGGTATACGAGCCGAGCTTGTCCTTTTTCAGGCGGATGCGGCTGCTCGACTCCGCAGTCCCACAAATAGATCCGCGTAGTTAGAATGCTCCGATTGGCGTGGATTTACGGAACGAAGCCACTCTTTCATTGTCCAATCGCATTATCATGTATACGCGTGTTCCCGTCTGAAAGTCTCTTCTCCACGACTAGTCCGTAGTTCCAATCCGCCGGGTAGGGGGATCCACGATCCACAACGCTAACACAGAGGGCCGAAACCGTCTTGGGCTGCGTTCACGATGGTTCCGCGTATCTGGCGGGGAAGACTGTCCCCTATCCCCCAGCAAGACAGTCGTGGAGTATATAATGTAAATGCGGGCAGCACGCTCTGCTCATGCTAGAATGGGTTTTCCACACCAGTCCCAATTCGAGCGTGCAACAAACGTTGAGAAGAGCAGCAATCTCACAGTCCGACCCAGAAGCTTACGATAATCGTCCCCCTCAAGCACACGCCGTTCATACTTTAAAGAGTCACCGAGAGGCGATTATCCTGGCACGGGAAGTCGTTAAATCGCCCACGACAGTCCAGGTTATCCATTCGAGATGGCAGAACTCAAGCCGTTGGCCAGTGGCTACTACCTCTGGAAGTACCTGCCCTCAATACCAGCAGCAGCCATCTTCTGTGTCCTGTATGGTCTAGTCACGCTTGGTTTCATCTGGCGTATCTACAAGACCCGGACGTGGTTCTGCATACCTTTCGCCGTGGGCGGCTTCCGTGAGTCGTCTCAATCAAAGAGAGCCGAGATCTCTGTTTCACTAATACATCTCGTGCTCCTCAGTCCAAGTCATCGGCTATGTCTTCCGAATGCTAGCCCGCGACCAAACCAACAAGCTCGGCCCCTACATCATCCAGTCCACCACCATTCTCATCGCGCCCGTCTTCTACGCTGCCTCCATCTACATGACTCTCGGCCGCATTATCATTAGCATAGGCGCCGAGAAGCACTCGCTCGTGCGCGTCACCCGGCTGACGAAACTCTTCCTCTCGGGCGACCTCTTATCTCTTATCGTACAGAGCGGGGGGGCGGGCCTGTTGGCTAAAGGCGACATGAAGGGCACCGCGGAGGGCATCGTTATCGGCGGCCTGATGGTGCAGATTATCGCGTTCGGACTCTTTTGGATTACCTCGTGTGTTTTCCACGTGCGCGTCCGGAGAGACGTTTCGTTGCTGGAGCGGGTTCCCGAGGGCAATCCATGGCAGGCGATGCTGCACATGCTCTACACGGTCAGCGCGCTGATTATGGGTCGCTCGGTGTTCCGCGTAATTGAGTTCGCAATGGGTCTCGACGGGTATCTCCTGCGCAACGAGTGGCCACTGTATGTTCTCGACGCGTTGCCCATGTTTCTCGTAATGTGCGTCTACCTGTACTGGTATCCGTCGAGGCTCGTGGTGAGGAAGAGTCTGGCGTCGGTGCCGTCGTGGGATGGGAGAATGGATGAAGAGAGGGTGCTGGAGATGTCTAGGCGGCACTAGTGTGAGAACAGGGTCGGACGGGGGCTGTGCTGGGGACCGAGGGGACCCGACTAGGGTGTTTAGGGTGACGCGGCAGTGGGGAACTAACGCACATTATTAAGTGCTGGTGTGAGGGATTGTGGAACTTTAGCTATTTTCTTTTGGTTGCACCACAGCGATAGAGAAGTCTATTTTCATTGTAATAAAGTCAATCCTGTTTCCAGAACCGTGTGTGCCTGGGTCCAGTTAGCCGATTGCTATTGATCAAGTCTACTACATGGACTGGCCAGCAAGTTAAGACAAGTGCCCCAATTGTGGCGCTACTTGTGTTTCAACTTGTCGGATCCTGAGCTTCTTTCCCCGAATTTCGCCACATTCCCCTCGCTGGCTGATTTTTTTTTTCTTCCTCCATCCCGGCACTGGGAGCTCCCACCATGAGGCGCCGGCATACCAAGTCAAGATTCGGATGTAAGGATTGCAAACAACGCCATGTGAAATGCGACGAGACGAAACCGTCCTGCGTCAATTGCCAAACCGCTCACCGAAGATGCTCGTTCCTCGACTCGGCCCCCTCGCTGCCCTCGCCCTCGTCCTCCAGCCGAGCTTCACCACACGCCGTGACGCCGGCCAACAACACTCCCGGTAGTCCCAGCGCGCAACCCCATGATGCCTCCTCGGCTTCCCGGCCGCCGCCCCTCCCTCCGGTCCACCCGTCCCTCGAAGGCCACAGCCTGCTCCTGGGCGAGCACTACAGTCTGAAGCACCTACAATTGCTTAACCACTTTACTAACGACTTCAGCTTCCGCATGAACGTCTCGTTTTCCAAGCTCACCCACATGATCCCCTTGGCCATTAAGGAGGCCTTCTCTGCACCCTACCTGATGGACGCCATCCTCGCGCTTTCCGCCGCCCACATGAGTACAGTCGCCCCCGCCGAGAAAGACTTCTATCTCACCGAGGCCACGCGCCTGCAGACCCGTTCCCTCGAGCGCTTCAACGTCGTGCGCGCCGATGACATCAACGACGCCAACGCCCTCCCCTTCTTCATGTTCTCCGCCTTCCTGGGCCAGCACGTGCTCTTCGAAGCCTTCTCCTCGCACAGGGGCGACCTCCCGGCCTTTCTCGAGAGGTTCGTCCAGTGTCTGAGTCTGCAGCACGGGATACGCATGACCGCCGCGCGCGCCTGGCCGAGGATGCGCGAGATCTTCAGTATCGACGACTTTGAGGCGCAGCCTCCGGCCTCCACCATTGACGACGATCCGTGCGCCAACCTCCGGGAGATGCTCGAGGTGCGAGACCAGTCCGACGTGTCCCGCAGGGCGTACACCGACGCTATCGACACCCTGCAGAGCATGCACGATTTTTACGTCGCGGGCCTTAGCTCCGACTGGCGCAGGGTCGGGTCGTTCCAAGAGTGGCCAGTGCGCGTGTCGAGGGAGTACATCGACCTGCTGCACCAGCGCCAGCCCGAGGCGCTGGTGATCCTGACTTACTACGCCGTCCTGCTGCATCGGACGAGGGAGTACTGGGCCGTGGGCGACGTGGGGAGCTTTCTGATACGGTCCATTACTGACCACCTGGGAGGTTACTGGGCGAGATGGCTAGAGTGGCCAAATAAGGTGCTGGAGACAGAGAGTGGGGAGCCTGGATAGGATAGTGCCGTAGTTGGCCCCCTGACGGAGAGGGGAGTACTCGGATGATTTCATCACTTACGCCGAGTGATATAAAGTCCAGGCAGTGGTGCAAGTCTGCCGAGCGAGTTATCACATCGATGGGCGGTTGGTCTCTCTCAGTGCTTTGAAGGAAAGCCAAGACTAGACGCACTTAAACCTTTGAATTTGGGGCTCTTCCGCGATTTAGGTATTCCTCAACCGAACTATTTCACTGTTTGGACAATTTCGGCATCTGGAGGTATAGTTAATTGGTGAATGGGAGCGATTGATGTTTTAGATAGAACACCACTCGTCTGTGCGAACCTGGTTTAGGCAGTTCAAAACCCTCTCCCCAATCATCCAAATCAACTTCAGTGCCACAGCTGCAACGCTGTGGTCTGGTACGGCAGCGAGCACGAAGGATTTACCAGTTGTATCGGAGGTTATGGTTCCAGATTCCGGTGATTTAGCCGCAATGAGTCTTAGAACGGGGAGCCTATTGCATTACCGGGAACAAACGACTGCGGGGACGCAGATTAGAGTTGCATGGAGCAATTTATCCTGTCCTTTTGCGGCGGCCGCAGTGCGATGGGCTGGTGATATAAAGGGAATCGAGTGAGATCGCGAAGTGGTCGCATTCCGACACTTGAACCTGCTTCGCATTTCGTCTGCTACCACGTCTCAAGCTGCCTCTGCTGTGTCCACTCGTCGGAAACCTTCCTGTCAGTTCAAAGTACCGCACCAAGATGCGCCGTTCAACCTACACCTCGATTCTTTTCTTGCCTCTGGCATGCCATGGGTATTGTAGCTCCGGTCTCTATGTTGTTCTCGCGGCGAAGTTCATCGCTGACGACATTCCAGCGCATTGCTGCCCAGATCAGAGCCCACTCCCACGGTGACTTTGGAATTACCCAGCAACACAGTCGAGGACTCTTTGCCATACTGCACCACTTTGGTCGAGGACTTGATTGCCGAAACGACTTATCTGTCCACGGAAGAGTGCTACACGCATACCACATGCAAGTAACCCGGTCTCAAGCATGACAGCCGCCAGACTAACAATATTAAAGCACTATGCACGAATACGTGTCTCGAGGGAGCCATGTGCCCGCAGGTCGTATGGTACGAGACATCGACAGTCCCATGCTCGTATGTGCTATCCATTTCCCGCCTCGTCTACTGGCATACCGAGGTCCGGGCTCTCGTGAATTAACCATGTTCCTACAGCACGGCCTGTTGCGCAAGCACAAAGACCGTAACAGAGACGGACTGCACAATCTGTCAAAGCTGCCCTCCACACGGCACCGAGTGGCTTGAAGCACGCTGCAGTTATGACTTGACCGACACGCCCGACGCCCATCGAACGATCACCGTGAGCGAGGTAATCACGACTGGGGAGGCGAGACCAACGGATTCATGCGACTCGGATGAAGAGGAAGAAGAGGAGGAGGAGGACGAGGAAGAGGACGAGGAGCACGAAGAAGAGGAAGAAGAGGAAGAGGAAGAAGAGTACGACGCTTGATCAATCCAGGATCTACTGGTGTGGTCTAGAAATTCCACAATGCATCTCGGCAGTCCTCCCCAATAGAATCCATCTTGAAATACGGATAGCAGGACCGCTGGGTTGAAGCCGCTGGCTGGAGATCTCCTGCAGTTTCCTGCCCGACGTTGAAGTATCTCGCGTCGTCCGCGGCATTGATGCAGCCATGTAACCTTGTCTGTTTGTTTGTTAAGTAGGCGGCCCCGCGATTTACATTCATTGCGCAATACGGCGCCTTCACATCCTGGTCGAGAATCCAGGTCACTGCCCGCCGTCTGCGTGTGATCTTGCGCGCGATCCGATTACCGGGAGCCAATCAAGCGAGCAAGCGCCCTCCACGGTACATGCTGATCAATTGCAGGGCGTGGATGCGAGTATTGAAAAGGAACAAAGTGAGGGGTTCTCCTCCTCGATTCCCTTTGCAGTTGTCCAATCCGTTGGTCTCCGCTTTGTACGGGAGACTTGAGATACCCGCTAAATCGCTATGGAACCCTTCGATCGGAAGGTAAGGCATGGGATATTCGAATTCTGGCTAGCCGAAGGTCGTCCACCCACCATCCAGGATTTGAGCAATGACAACCCTGGCACCCATCAGGACATCGTCGCGAGTCTGGCGAGACTCGAGAGCCTTCACCACTTGACGCTTTACAAAGCAGCAGTGCCATCGCCAACGCCGATTGCGATGGCACACCCGCTTTCTCATCTGTAAGCTCCATATTACATCCCGACAGGGAGAAAGGGTGCTGACACCGCCAGTCCAACGCCTTACGTCGTTGTAAGTTGTGGAACGACAATCCAGCACTTTCACAGTTTTATTTCAAGTTCCATGTGCTGACGCCGATGGCATCTTCCTACCGCTAGAGGCAACGTGAAAGGCGCTGGTGGGCAAACTGCGCCTGGTGTGCCTTTGGCCTAGCCTCCATGCTCTCGCCGGACGAAGTCACGGTTCGATGCTTGACAGTCTCCGGCGACGTTTGCGTTGTGACAATCGCAGAGGGAGAGGTGCAAAGTCAAGAGTCGCTGCGTGACTACCACGTCGTCTTCTCCGCGCCGCCCTCGAAGTGGTGGGTGGATGTGCGCTTCGCCTGCAGCACTATCCAGCTCTGCACGACAAAACAAGAGGCCGAGGAGTGGCATCTACGCCACGGCTTCCAGAAAGGGGATGTGCTTGCCTTAGATGTGCTGTGGCAGTTATCAAAGGTTTGAAACCAGGGATCACGGGGGCGAACTGAACGTGTTGGCTAACGCATTGCTTAGGCTTGGTATCATGACAAACACCACTACGATTACGACAGGATGACCCCTGAACAGAAGGATACTCTGTTTCGGGAGCTCGGGCTTGCGTCTGACTACTGGAAGAGTTGAGATTGATACTGCTAATTGAATCCTCGGTCCGAATTCGAACTTCAACCGGTGCCTGGTGCTGAACCTATCCATCGATGCCAGGACAACATTTGATGCATTGACTCATGGTAGGTACACCGACACTTCGAGTCCTCCCGAGAAAGGGACAGTTGTGGTCTTGAATCCGTTTTGCGGGTCATGTAGATATTCCAGATACTCTTTGTAAAGGCCCTTCGCGGAGGTGGTGTTGTCCGTCAAGACGATGCCGCCTCGTCGCAGTCTCGGGCGGATGATCTTCAAGGTGGGCAGAGCTAGCGGCGTCCAAACTTTACGGAGTTCAAATGTTAGTTGTGCGTAGATTTAGAGAGAGTCGCGGAAACTTACTGTCCAGCAAGAGCATGTCGATCTCCCTAGGCATGCCGTCCTCCACCTTCAACGTCTCCAACAGGTCACCCACCCGCAGCTCAATCCACGGCTCAACCTCGCCGCCGGCCTCACTCCAGTGCTTCCTCGCCCGCTCGGCCTTGACGGCCTCCTTCTCCGTCGCAATCACCTTTCCCGTGGCGGACTGGTCCCCACCGGCCGTAGTCTTGAGAGCGGCGACATTCTGCCCGACCGCCAGAGCGAGATACATTGTCGACACTCCGAAACTCGTCCCGGCCTCGACGATGTTCCTCGCGCCGATGCTCCGGGCCAGGAGGTACATCAGATGACACTTGTCCCTCTCGAGACTGACAAATTTGTCGAGCATGTGATTGTCGGCAGCGCTCGTCCACGACGTGCCGAAGAGGTAGTAGCGGACTTTTCGCTGCCAGTAGAACAACCATTGGGAGATTGACTTCTCCTGTGCCTCGGACTCGGCGTGGAGGCGGGAGAGGAGGTCGAGGACACCGGGGCTGGCCTCGATGGCTAGAGCAGCGGGGGACGACTGAGACATGGCGAATGCGGAGCGGACGTAGTTGTGGTTGGCTGGACTAGCTGCTTGTTAATGGTAGGATTTGTGGAAAAGGTGGGAACTCCGCATTTATGGAAGCATTTTGGAGGAAGCACTTTGGAGGAAGCGCATGTGGCGTGACTCAATCAACCCCAAGGATCTCCAGTGTATCCCCCAATCCGGCGGTGTAAAGGGCGCGGAAGACACGCCTTAAACACGTGCACTTCTAAATCAGACAACTGCCTACTGGGGAAAATTACTCAACTCCGCGGTTGCGGCAATCTTCTCAATACCTTCGCTAGTTCAATTGACAGGTCATACAATCATTCACTACCAGAAAAGCATAGTAACTAACAAAGCAACAAATTTAGCAAGTGCTTCAACAGACAGAGTGCGGACCGACATCGCTCCTGATTCCTTGCACTCCCAACTCTCCGCCTTATCCACGTCCCCTTCGCCATCGTGGACAGCTTCCTGCGGAAACGGGCAAATCGGCCTCTGCCGGAGGACCTCCGCTCTCGAGACCTCATCGATTTCGTCAGTATCCATATCGGCTATATCTCGCCCGTCTTCATCCGAAGCACCCCACGTGTCTTCCTTCCAGGCTGTCGCAATGACAGAGTTCACAGGCTCGTCCTTCTCCACCCAGTCCACCAGCGCAAGCAGCATATCGTGTCGCGAATCGCGGAAGCCCGGGACGGACCACGTGTTATTACCAATCGA
This sequence comes from Basipetospora sp. M8501, assembly GCA_037040375.1. Taxonomy (NCBI): domain Eukaryota; kingdom Fungi; phylum Ascomycota; class Sordariomycetes; order Microascales; genus Basipetospora; species Basipetospora sp. M8501. The sequence goes on from JAXQGT010000627.1 coordinate 9,996, forward strand.
CCCGGCCTGGAACGCGCCGGCAAAGTACCACGGCGCATCCACAGCCGTGGTCCAGCAGTGCTGCATCCCGGGCACCTGGAAGTAGCGGAAGAAGTCCGTTGGCGGCTCGCCGTCGCCCATGGCGTCCGCCACGCGGTCGTAGTACACGTTGGTGCCCTTGCGGGGTACAAGCCCGTCCGCCATGCCGTGGTACATGACGATCTTGCCGCCCCGGTCCCTAAAGTCTGAGAGGTCGGCCCGATCA
>JAXQGT010000628.1:0-10231 GCA_037040375.1 Basipetospora sp. M8501
ACAGAATGCGCCGAATCTATAGGCACTCGGTGTTCCGAGTGCGAGGGTCAGGAAAACTGGTGTCAGAGCGGCCCGAATGCCGGATGCCCGTGTCTTAACGATTGCGACTCTGGCGCCTCACAGCCCGAGTGTTCGAGCGAGGAATGTGTTGGTGAAGGCGAGGGGCCGCGCCAGTGCACAGTTGTAAGTCGCTCCATCCTCGGTGCCGCGGCAAAGTTAGGGCTGCTAACACGTATTTCCGCTCAAGGGTCCAAATCAAGGTTGCGAGTGTAGTGGGGATAGGGAGTGTCCCACAGGCGATGACCAGCCCCAGTGCAGCGACGAGACGTGCGTCGGCGAGGGCGAGGAAGGCCAGCGGCAGTGCTCGATCGTAAGTCGTATGTCTTCTTTTCGGTGATATCCTGATACTCATATCAATTTTCAGGGTGAAAACCAGGGTTGTGACTGCCGCGAGAGGGAGTGCCCTACTGAGGATGACATGCCCGACTGTGAGAACGAAGAATGCAGGGGCGAGACCCCCGAGGGCAGCGAGGAGCCACAGTGCACTACTGCAAGTGATACCACCCTGGTGTGAACACATGTAGCAGATATCAACTAACATGCATGCTAGGGCCCGAACGAAGGCTGCCAATGCAGGCAGAGGCAATGTCCAACTGGGGTTGAGATCCCCGACTGCTCCGACTCGGTCTGCGGCGGTGCTAGGAATGCATCGTACGTCAGCGCTTGCAATGGCGTGAGTTCATCCCTTTCCCCCCAACCAACGCCTTCCCCCTCTAGAACCCTAATGTACGTGAAGAAAACAACCAAGACTAACAAAACCTCTCGTAGAATTCGGAGACGGGAGAGATGACGGAATGTACCTGCTTCCAATGGCCAAACGATTCACCCAACCGCGAGATGACCCTGCTCGAGTTCGCCGCGCAGCAGGTCTTCATTGGAAACATCATCAACGGTGGAGCGTCCTGTTCTGACTTCCGCAACAACACGGTACTGTCCAAGCAGGTCACGGGTAACGTCATCGACATCAACTGGTATCCGGACGTTTTCCCTGAGGTGTACGAGCAACGCGCGGCGGAGTGGAGGTTGGTCGACACCACGGGGTACATTGAGCAGTGGACGGTCACGCTCTTGCCTGCGGACGAGGTGATTGCCACGTCGGAGGGTGGGACTGTGACTTTTAGTCTTGGAGATGCAGAAAATGGTATGTTCTACCCTTTTTCCCCGGGTACGATTCTGAGAGATACGCGATGAGTGAAGAGCTGATTGGGGATTGTATAGTCGAGCTCGTAAGGATCTACGCACCCCTGCCGTTTGAGCCGAACGGTGAATGCCCTACAACAGTTAATATCGCGGTTGATGCTGCGGTAAGTACCTGAACCACTACCCAAAAGAGACATAGTGTGCCTTGAAAAAGATATATGGCAGAACATCTGATCTAACAAACGTTTGATAGTGCCCCGGAGACCTTCCGCCTCCCCCAGAGATTGTCCCTGGCAACAGGGACTGCCCCGAGCGGCCGGTACCCGTCCCTGAGCCTACTGACACCCCGCCGGATCCTGACCCGCCCGCGCCAGATCCGCCTAGCAATCCCTATCCGGAATGCGGCGATCTCGACTACAACACTCTACTCTGCGGGCCAGATTGCTGCGGGGGGTACTTCCCGTGCTCGAGTTGGTGTTACGACAACTGTGGTGGTACGTATAATATCTGCGAGGGGCCAGACCGTTCATAGAATTAGGTGGTTTTTTTTTTTCGCAAATTTATGTGACATCTAGGCCAGGCATAGAGGCGTTTTACGGGTTTCTCTCTTCTCTACTTATTCCCTAAAACCCGTTGGGCTGTGGTGAAATATGGAGTTCTATTTCGTTTCAATGTGTATGGCAACAACCCCTCGACTGTAAGTGCAACCGATGCTCTGGAGTATGAAGGGGCTCTCGAAGCGCTCCGTTTATGATGATTGGACGACGGGTAGCTGCTCCTAGGGAGTCCAGTGTGTCCCTTGACCAATATTGTTGTACCTATAACTCACGGACATGACGTGTGAGCCCAAGCACGAAGGCTAGCAAAACATAAACAATAGTTAGAGGGACTCTGAACTCGGAACTCAGTGGATGTCAGTACGAAATTACAGGTGTGGTCAAGCTTCGGTCACCTGCCGCCCTACTTCTTGGCTGCATTGTCTGGTAGGATTTAATTTCATGTGTGGCGTTTTCGGGGGTCCGAGGATTGGCTGCGAGCTTGCGACCCCAGGAGCCTTGATGCGAGAGCATCACTAATATAGGCCATGGGGCCAAGCAATAATGCAGCCTATGCCTGTTTAGGTCGAAGCTGAATGCGCTTTTTGGCGCAAGGGTCGGCTCCACAGAGCACTGATGCAGGTCTGTGTGCTCCCCTACGAGCTGTCAAGTGGAAGGATACCATGAGAGGGGCGCAGCTGTATCCATATGTCGCAAGGGGCAGTCTGGAATTATTGAAGCCAAAATGGGTTTTCATCCCATTATTACTGTCTCTCAAAGTTTGCCCGACTTTATTTTCTTGTTAAATTCGACAAACAACTCGAGACATCTGAATCTTTTCCTCGAAGAACAGGGCACCTGTCACGGCCCGCGCTGAGCCGCTCCCACCGGAGACACTCGGCCCCGGACGGATTCAAGATGGAGTTCCCCAGCTGCGGCATCCAGCCCAACGCCACCATCAACCCATATCCCACCGACACCATCCCCGCCCTCCAGTTCCACGACTTCGACGCCTCCCGGCAGAACATTCAGTCGTGCGCCGGCTCCTCGCCCTACCTCCGACCGGACAAGGGCGGCGCCCTCCTCCCCTGGCCCTACTCCCTCGCGTGGCTCCTGATCCACCTGCCCGTCACCATCCTGCGCGTGACGCGGTGGCAGAAGGTGCAGACGCTCAGTCTGCTCCTGGCCGCGATCAGTATCTACTTCACGTCGCAGGCATACACGACGAAGTTGGTGCCCGACGATGTGATGATCTGGATGCCCCTGGCCATTGTGCTAGACATTGGGGCGATGATGCAGCTAGTGGGGCTGATCGTGCAGGAGAATGGGACGGTCTTGTTGTGGTGCGCGCTGAAGGAGTCATTTGCGAGGGCGAAGAGGGGTAGGAAGAGGAGAAACTCCAGGGGTCCGGAGATGCTGATGAGGGAGAACGTGATGCCGGAGAGGACGCGGTTCGCTTCGGCCTCGGGCCCAGGCCAAGGTAAATCCTCCACCCCATAATCGTCACTTTCTCCCCCCCCGCCCCATTCACGCTATTAATACGCTTTCCTGATACAGTCCAAACCGTGTCCATACGCCCGACTCTCCCCGAAGGCCACGGCCTCATCGGCAAAGCCTGGGTCACGATCCTCGCCTTCGTGCTCATGACGACCCTGATCATCCTCCAACTCGTCGGCCTCGCCCATGCCGTCCGCGGCCGCAACCTCGACCTCCTCCCCGTCACCGCGCACTTCGACGACCCCCTCGTCGGCTCCACCCTCGCCTCCACCTGGTGCTCGCCCTTCTTCCAATCCTCACTAGCCGTCGTGACAGACTGTGTGATCCGGCGTGTCAACCTCGCCGAGGCGCACACGATCGGGTGCATCGTCCTCCCCGGCGTGGACCAAAAGGCTTGGCTGACGGCCACTGTGATCATCGTGTCGCTGAGCCTCGCGCTGGAGGTCGTGGACGCGGCGATCTTGACCATGGTGAGCGCGAATGCGCGGTGGTTTGGGGCGGAAGTGAAGAGGCCGTGGCTGTCGATGTTGGCCGGAAATGTGATTATCGTGGCGGTGCTGGTGTGTAGCATTGCGAACTCGATGAGGCTGCCGAGTTATGTGGAGCCCGACGTGTTTGTATTCAAGTATGATGCGAGCCAGGATAGCGCCATGATGTGTGGAGGGCGGTTAAAGACGTCTGGAGTGAGGGGCGAGATCATCGGGTGGACGGACGGGTTCCTGGACAGCTGGGGCAGCGTGTACTTTGGCAGCAGCGTTTAAACTATCCTGAAGATGGGAGGGGAATTTTCTTTTACAGTCTGTTCCAATCTATCTATTGCTTTGGAGTATGAGCAGTAAAGACTCGATTCATTTTCATGACAGCCCGAGCCGGGTGTGTCGCGGGCAGCAGAACACCTCCCAGCGGCTGGTTCACAGAATGGCACAGCTAGTTTAATGTCGAAGTAAACACCAATGAAATCGATTTGCCCGTGTCTTTTACGCCTTTTAGTCTTTCTTCGTGCGGGGTTTTCCGTCTCGGTGGAAAGACAAACCGGGAAGCGAACACTTGACGTCACGCACATCGCCATCTTCTTCCACCTCGTCAATCTTCCATTCAACCACCTGCGGACACCCGAATAACTACACACGACCCCGGTCCCCTATTTTCCCGTTTCAAGAAGGACAGTTCGGTGCCGAGCAACATCACGATGGCCTCGGATTTCGAACTACCCCAAGAGTTCGCCAGCGCATCAAAGACCCTCGAGGCCCGCTGTTTCTGCAAAGCCGTCCACTTCGCCATCACTGTGCCCACCTCGTCCCTCCCCTTACCCGTACACCTCTGTCACTGCAGCGTATGCCGTCACACCCACGGCACGCCATGCTCCTTCCACGCCTCGCTGCCCCGAGGCGTCGAACCCGAATTCGTCGCGCCGTCATCCCGGGAGGCGCTGGCGGCGTACGTGCACGAAAATGCCCTGAGCGAACGGCTGCTCTGCAAGACGTGCGGGTGCCACGTTGGGGATCTGGACCTCAAAGCGGATGGTGACGGGGTAAGGGGGTGGAGAGTCGCGAGCAGTATTTTTAAGGAGCACGGGGGCGACGTGTTCCAGATCCGGACACATGTGCACACGCGCTCGGCTCCGGGGGGCGGACTCTACGACTGGCTGCCCGCGGTCGGGAAGCGCCAAGTTCACGTGTGGGATCCAAGTCGTGACCCCGTACCCAGCGAGGACGACAGCGAGTGCGCGCCGCGGGTAGCAGGAGCGGAGGAGGTGGAGAGGCTGCTTGCGGAGTGTCACTGTGGCGGGGTGAGCTTTACTATCCCCCGGCCCAACATCCCGGAGATCCAGGGCGACCCATACCTCCGCAAGCTGTCCTCGCCCCTTGACGCCTCTAAGTGGATAGCCTGCCTCGACGCGTGCAACGACTGCCGCCTGTGCGATGGCACACACGTCATTGGCTGGACATCCATCCCTCTGACGCACACATCGCCACGCATCCCCGCCAACTTTGACTTTGGCACGCTAAGACGCTTCTCATCGAGCGAGGGCGTACGGAGGGCGTTTTGCGGGGTGTGTGGGGCGACTGTATTCTGGTCGAGTGACAAGGAGGCGCCTACCGAGGACCAACGGGTGGTGGATCTGGCGACTGGGCTGCTGAGAGCGGAGGATGGGGTGGTCGCGAGGGGATGGCTTACGTGGAGGACGGGGAGGATTGCGTTTGAGGGGAGCGGGAGGCGATATGACGGCGAGTTTATGGAGTCGCTGAAGGAGCACTTTGACGCCTGGGGAAAGAAGGAGTACGGAGAGTCCCCGACATTTTCTGAGGACTGATCTGGCCGCGTCAAAGGATGCACGATGGGCGGACTGTTTTGATATACCAGGCGACCCTAGGGAGCAAGAATAGACTGGGAATGGGTTCAATACGACGTCTCTTAAATATGGTCCGGTATTACGTTTCATACATGGAGGGAACAACGAATGGGTTGCCCCTCAAGTTCGGGACGGACTTTGGCCGAATGAACTTGCCGTTTTCCTCATCCGGCACTCAGAAGAATTGCTCTTTCGGTGTAATCGAAGATGATACTGCGGGCTGAGGGCATGATGACTTTTCAAACGTCATCACTCTTCCATATGGGTTGGATTAATGGCTCTTCCCCGCGGATGCTCCTAATTGCATGTGGGATCCCTTCTCTCTCTATCCAGATATGAGGAACTTAGTATAAGCCGCCTCCGCCTCCCCCTAGCCCCTTGTCTTTCTAGAGCCGCACGTTCTTTACAATGTTGAGGCTCAGAGCCACTATCGAGTATCGACATTACCCCTCGTGTTTTCAATACCGGATAGTATTACTCCAGTTGAATAATTCAGAGGTAGTTTGATTGGTGGGAAAACTCTGCGAAGGTTAAAGAGCCGAATTATACGGCACGCAGTGGATTAGCACCCACCGGAGTCCGATCAAGGTCGTCCTGAATCAGCTTTCCCGGACCGTGTATGTGATTATCCGTCATCGCAGCCAGTCGTTAGATGGATTCACTTAATGTTAACTATCCCATACTCACGTCTCAGAGTGTCATCCCTGCAGTTGCTAATCGGTGGTGGCATAAAAGTAGGACCTGGGACCTCTCACAAAGTCCCCGGCTTCTCTATTGCTGACTTCAGGACCAGGACAAACCTCATCAAGACTACCTCAACCTAAAATGGCTCTGTATTTGCTCGCCTTTCTGTCGGCGCTCGCGCCCATGGCCTTCACCGTGCTCGGACAGGAAGTGACCGTCACCGACTGCCCAGATTTCACTATCCCAGACTCCTTCGAACCTATATCCAGCCTACCAGACCCCTTCACCTTCCTCGATGGTTCCCGCGTAGAGACACCGGACCAGTGGGCCTGCCGTCGCGAGGAGATCAAGGCCTTGATACAAACCTTGGAGCTGGGCCCCAAGCCCGCCCCGCCCACCGTCGAGGCAACCCTCTCGGGCGACACACTCACGATCCAGTGCACCGAGGGCGGCACCACAGTCTCCTTCACCGCCACCATACGCGCCCCCGCCGGTGGTGCCCCATCGTCCCCCGTACCAGCCGTCATCGGCCTCGGGGGCGCCCGCCTCCCGACTCCGGACGGCGTCGCCACAATCGCCTACGACAACGAAAACATCGCCGCGACCCTTCCCCGGGGCGCGGGGAAGTTTTACGACCTGTACGGGGCAGACCACACGGCCGGCGGATTGATGGCCTGGGCCTGGGGCGTCAGCCGCATCATCGACGCCCTCGAGCTCCTCGGCCCGGAGACTACCGGCATCGACCCGACAAAAATCGGGGTAACGGGGTGTTCCCGCAACGGCAAGGGCGCCTTGATCGCAGGTGCCTTCGACGACCGCATCGCCCTCACCCTCCCCCAGGAAGGCGGATCGGGCGGTCCCGGTTGCTGGCGCTTAGCGGCCGACATGAAGCGCAGCGGCATCAACGTCGAGGACGCGGCGCAGATCGTCACGGGCGACGGGTGGTTCTCGCTCGATTTTGAGCGCTATGTAAACGATGTTGATACTCTCCCGCACGACCACCATATGCTGGCCGCCCTCGTGCTGCCCCGCGGACTCCTCGTCGTGGAGAATTCCGGTATTGATTACCTGGGTCCCGTGAGTTCGTTCGGGTGCATGACGGCCACGGAGAGGGTGTACGATGCATTCGGGCTCGAGGACGCGTTTGGGTTCGCGCAGGTGTCGCACGGGTCGTCGCATTGTCAGCTGCCGCAGTCGTTGAATGGAGATGTGTTGGCGTTTATGAACAAATTCTTGCTGGGCGATGAGAGTGTTGAGACGGACATTTTCAAGTCGGAGGGACAGTTTGAGTTTGACGAGGGGGTTTGGATCGAGTGGACTGCGCCGGACCTTGCATAATCGTGGGCATCTTTTTAATAGCACCTTGTTTTCGGGAATGGATTACTACACGAAGCCTAATATGAATTACGCTTTGGGATACTGGGAAGCGACCGTTTTACCTCAGGCAAGTGGGTTTTGATTAGGCGACTAAGAACTATGTAACGTCTCGGGTCTACTTCTGCTTTTGAACTCAACGATCACAATGATCCTTCTCTCTCTGCACTCCATCTCCGGCCGATTCCCATGATCTGTGCTGAACAGGAAAACAACAATCTTACATGAACCAGCAGCAATACACAGCCCTGGAATCGTCATTCGGAATATCGGCTTGCCGAATCTTCCCGTCGTCCTCGCCATCTTCTTCGACGTGACCATCGCTCTGCGTCTCGGACTGAACAGGCCCGTCAATTATAATATGACCATCCCGTTGAGGCTGCTCGTGCACCTGAACATCTCTTCTAACGTCGTCGTTAACCGGGATATCTTCCCAAACCGGAGCGTCCTCTTCGGTATCCTTGGGAGCCTGCCCGTTGGCCTTCTTCCACGAATCGACCATGTCCTGCAACTCCTGGACAACCCAACTTCTCGAAAACTTTTCATTGCAAGCGACGGAGCGCCAAATCTTTCTCGCGAGGAAACCGTCGGGTGAGTAGGCGTATTTCAAGAACTCCGGGCCGACAATCCCCTCAAACAGGGCCTTAATCCCTCTCGACTCCTCGTCCTCCGGGTCGGCGGCCGCGAACTTCCACACGTCCTCCTCCTCGGCGAAGCTCGCCTCCGTGGGGTTCTCTTCTTCCCAATAGTCCTTGACCCACAGCCAAGCAGGCGGCGCGAACGCAATCACGGCGGGGGCAAAGTGCGCGTCGTCCCAGTCGACCACGCCGCTGACCCGCGCGTGGCCCTCGTCGTCCACCGCGACCATGATGTTGCGCGGCCAGAGGTCGGCGTGGTGCAGGTAGAATGTCGGAGGGCCGTCGGGCCCAAAGGTCCCGTTCGCCCGGTGCATTTCAGTCAGCATGAGAATCAGCCCCTTCCATGGCCACTCGCGCCGGCCCGGCGCCGGGGGGTGGTTGGTGTCCATTACATCCCAGCGGCGGAGTCGGGCGCAAAAGTGATCCAGCGGGCTCTGTCCTGGGCTGATGTTCTCCCTGACACCACCCTCCTCGTCGCTCGGGAATTCGAAGTCGACGGTGGTGATGCCGTCGAACGAGGGTCGCGATGTCGGAGTACCACGGCTGCTGAAGTCTGGGACCCCGCCCGTCGGGTTAGTGGCCTGTTGGACTTCGGTGTACATCTTCGCCATGTCCCTGGCGATCGAGAGCCGTTGCGTCTGGGTTAGAGTTTTCCACGCGGCATCGAGGCGCTTGCCTGGAATCCTGCGCTGCAGGGAGTACGGCTCGCCGAGCGGGTTCTGCGTGTCGCTGTCTGTGTGGACGGCTTCGACGACGTGAGGCACCGGGACGGTGAAGTACTTGGTCACGAGTTGGAGTATGTTGTTCTCGAATTCGGCGTAAGTAAACAAGGGAAAACGCGGGATTCTCAGAATATAATCCTCCCTCGTCTGCGAGTCGTCGTCGGCGTCTGGTGGTGTGTCAGAGCTTGAAGGTGACCCCGTGGTGTGGTGTGATTCCTTGGGGTCGGTGAAAAGAAGCGCCAGGGACGATAGAGAGCTCGTAGACGGCGACGACGACAGCTGGTGTTGCCGGCGTGTGATGCGAATCCCAACGATGCGATGGCTGGAGCCACCCTGCATCCTCTCAATGATGACATCGTCATCGGGAAGAGAAGGCCAGAGAGTGCGGCAGAGCTCACGGACTTTGTGCATGTAGGATTCGAATGCCTCTTGGTCGTACATCTCAGTGGAGGTCGCTGACACTGCCTTGCCCGACGCCTCAGTCGAGACTTTCGACAAAGCCTTGTCCGATGCGCCGGTCCTGCCTGAGGTTTCGCTCCCCATGACTTCCTGTTCTCTGGATAGAGACGGTGGGGTTCGTCGAATCAGGAGAGGTAGGGGTATAAGTTCAGCTAACCAAGCACTGACGTGACTAGAGTCGACTCGTTAGCGACAAACAGGTGATAAAGGGTAGGTTGATGACAGGAGGGACGCGTCAAACGTCGCTCGTCTTGTGATGGTGTCGTTCCAGAGAGCAGCTCGTGGAGAAGTGGCAGGTCTACTGCCCTGCGCTCAGATGTTGAAAAAGTATGGCGACGATAAGCGGATGAAAACAAACAGGCTGTGTGAGTGGATGGCGACTTTATAAGGAAAACGCGAGAACAAAGGACGGGTGCGTGGTCCAGTTTAGATCCGGAAGTGATGGCAAGCGCGCAAACATTCCAACAACTATACCTCAGTCACTGCTCAAGCAAGGCACAAAGTCCTAGCCACGTGGCACACTGTTGACTGGAGCTGAAGTGCTGGCTCTGAAAACGACGAGCGCAGTTTAAGCCCATATCTAATGGTATTGTGTGAATTGAAGATGGTTGTCAAGTGTTCAAAATTGGTGAACTCGTTGTTGAGCTTTCAAGCTTTAACACCAACTAGATCTGTTACACACCGAGTCTTTTTGATGCCAAACCTGGTCTCATCCTGTATTCCGCGCAACAAGCTCATTTTCTTATCCTCTTACACAATTATAGCAAA
>JAXQGT010000629.1:0-10249 GCA_037040375.1 Basipetospora sp. M8501
CGTCTGGCGTGTCGACCATGCCGACGTTGCCCGCCGAGTCGTTGAGGTTGCGCAGCGTCGGGGGCAGCGCGGAGAGGAAGGACGTGAGGTAGTGGTTGTGTAGGAGGGCCTGGTGCCGCGTCGCATAGGCGAGCTCTGTGGGGGAGAGGCGGGCTCTGAGCTCGGGAGTGGAGAGGTAGTGGAGGGTGTGTTTATCGATCTGCACCCCAGCTATATCAGCAAACACGGGCCTTCGCTTGAATGTTTTATAGTATTGTATGCCCTAGGCAAGTAAAAAGAATGGGCAGAATGGCTAGAAGAAGGGCTGAATGGCGAAGAGCGTAGGGAAGAGAAGAGAGGGAGGAAAGGGAGAGAGCGTACCTTAGCGATGCGGGCGCGCAGGTAGCTCCGCACAAGGAACTTGTACCGCTCCAGCTCCGTCTGTATCACCACGAGGGCAAAGTTGGCCTTGGGATCCATGTCTCCCGTGATCTCCTCCACCTTTTCAATCTGCCTCTTTATGCGCTCATTCATGCGCTCGAAGAATCCCGACCTCGGCCATCTGTTGCCCGCCCCCCAAAACACAAGATATGTTAGCCTCTCTCTTTCTTTCCACCTTCCACAGCGGGCCTTCCCTCGCCATATGTAGCAGCCACCCGCCTCTCATTGCCTCCGCACAATCCGCCCCGGGAGGCGATCAACGAGACAGAAGGAGAGCGATAAGGGGGGCGATGATGCGAAGACGCTCAGGCGGGAACAACGCACTCTAATAGTTCTGGCGCCGAGCGCTCGGCGACCCAGAGGCGTGTTAGCAGCTGGAGGTCGCGCGTCTCAGAGCGGACCGCCGATGTCGTAGGATCGACTTCGCGTAGGATGTCGTCGATGTCCATTGGGGGAGCCTGCGTTCTCTCGGTCGACGACTGTTGAGGAGATCAGTACTGATTTCGTCCGCTAGTGCTATAACATTTCGGAGACTGGCCACAATTCGGGTTGCGGGTGCAGAGGATGGTAGGCAAAAGCGAGGCTGGAAGATGTTCGTGTTGGGAAGAGCGCGCGGTTGGTCGCAGTTCCAGTGCGCCAATGCGGAAGTCGATCAAAGCAATGCGGGGAGGTAAGTCATGGCGGGGTTACTCTTAGGGTTACGGTTATGCGTCCCGTATTGGCATCGCAATTAGTGTTACGTCTACAACTGTCTCTTAGTTCCGGGGCCACGCTCTTCAAATCTAGGCATAAAACACATGTTGGATTGCCTAGTCAGTCTAGAAATATACTCCCTTGCGCCTTGATTGACTCTGCTCGAGTGATAGCCTAACCGCTACTTCAATTGGATACGGCATCACTCAGTTCCCCCTCCAATCGCCCAAGGTCGGGACTGACCGACTCCCTGCTCTTCAGCGTCAATACGGCCGCCTTCTGCGCAGTATCAACCAACCTCTCTGTCTTCCCTCCCTTTGCTAACCCAGCAATCAGCACGCCCAGGAACGTGTCGCCCACGCCGTTGACAGACACAATGTTTTGCACGTCCTCTGCGGCCGGGAACATCCTCATGTACACGCCTCCCACGTGTGGATGATCGTTCATATTCCTTGTGAGAATATACCGCGCTTCGACCGGGTCTCGCAAGCGCGGATCGTCCCTGTGTAGGATCGTCGTGAGGAGGACGCCCTTGCTCCCTAGCTTCGCGATGACGGTGGGTATGTATGGCAGCAGCTGAATGCTCTGCGTGGGGATCCCCGCGTCAGTGATCTCCGCCGAGGTCAACCGCACGAACCGATCCCTCGCGCCGCGCATGCCAAACGCATCGATTACGCTGAACCAGGCCGGGTTATCAAAGTACCCGTTCTCTTTCGCCGCTGTGAACATGCTCAACAGCTCGAACTGATTGGGCGTGGCGATGTCGATCCCGGCGTGCGGGTACACCTTCAAGCAAGGCCCCTCCTTCTCAGGACAGAACAGCCGAGTGGACTTGGCCGTAGACACGGGCTCAAACGCTACGGAGCACTGGTTTCCCTTAGCGGCCTCAATCCATGCGCGGATGTCTTTGGAGCTCCAGTTCCCGTCCACGACAAGCCACTGTGGCTTTGCGCCCGAAACGGCGGACTTCCAGAACTCGGGGAATGAATGGTGCGTAAAGATTGCCATATCGGCCATGGCGAGGACAAGATTCTTGTTGGAGTCGTTGACGGCAACGTACTGGGCTGTGCGGCTGGAGGAGTGGTACTCGGGAGACAGCTTACGAACGTAGGCTGTGTCTAGGCCGTATGATTGAAGAGCTGAGAGGATGGTCGAGCCAGCGCTACTGATTGTCAGCCTGTTATCCTTTCTGACCTTTTCGCTGGTACTTACACGTCGTCGCCGACCATACTGCATAGCCGTACGGTGGTGTCCTTGCTAACCAGGTGAGCTGCTAAGGCGACGTTGTGGCCAACACCACCCACAGACTGATTGATGCGTGCCGGGTTGGAGGTGTGCAGTTTCGGGTTCGGATCTTCGCCGGTCTTCGAGCCGCTAATGTAATCGCAGCTCAAGTCCACGGCCACAGAGCCGGCAACAAGAATATCCGCCTTTGACTTTCTGCCGCTCGTCATAGTACCTTCCTTGGCCTCATTGAACTTTGGTTGCGGGCTGTATGTTGCGATTAGATACTTTATCGTTGGGTTATGCGAGGCGTGGGACTTACTGCGGAGTCCACGTAGACGACGGCCGGCCCTCGTTCATGAGCTTCGACAGCTCAGATGAGAGCCTCGCAGCCCTCGCCACGTTGGCCCTGACAAGGCCAACATTCGCCGTAACGCTCTTCTCGTTCGTCAACTCCCTTATCCGCGTCAGTACATACGGCGTGTTTGTGCTCCCCGTATACCCTTTCTCAGTGGCTTCCTTAACCGCCGTCTCGATGGCAACAGACATGTCTCCACTGTCAATGGCGAACTCCTCTGGGATTGGGTTCGCAAAGAGTAGCCCAGACTCAATACCCAGCCTCTCTTGCGCAAGCACCATTGCCGCGGCCTCCCTCTCACTCTGCACCACAGTGGGGCTCTTCACGCCGCTATCCCGCGCCCAAAATGCGGGGAACGGCACCTCGTCGAGCGGGCGGCCATCGGCGAAGGTAGCCACGAGCGCCCCTTGGGTCTCCAGATATTCCAAGGTACGTGGGATGTCGAGGAAGCCCTTGCACCCGCTGCTCACGACGGCGACCCGTGTGCGGCCGAGCTCCGTGAGGTCGGCGGAGATATCCAGCGTGTCCTGGCCGCCACGGTGAACTCCGCCCAAACCGCCTGTTCCAAAGACACGAATGCCAGCTAGGCGGGCGAGGACCATCGTCCCAGCAATGGTGGTTCCGCCGTGCATGCCCCGGCCCAGGATGCCCTGTGACACATTGCGAATCAGACCCCCACGCAGGACTTAAATCGGTTTCCAGTCGAAGATATGACAAGGCAATTTGAAAGAAAGGAGGGCAAAAGCGACGCCTACGAGACACCAAGCGAAGAGGACCGAGGATGACGTGGGTTCTTGTGAAGCGATGGAAAAAAAAACATCGACTTACCATTCCGGCCAGATAGGCGATGTCCCTCCTCGACACCTTCGCTGGCTTTCCCTCGTGGATCATGCGGTCTACTTCCTCCGATGTCAGGCCGACGGTTGGGGTACCGTCGATGATACCAATGACAGCAGGAACTCCACCATTCTCGCGTACAACGGCCTCGAGGCCCAGGTCACTTCCTAGTGCGCCGTGGGTGTAGATGGTCGACTCTAGGGCCACGACGGGCTTGTTCGTCGCAAGGGCGTCTGATACTTCGTCCGATATACGCAGCACTTTCTTGAGAGCATGTGTAGAAGCACTCATCCAACGGGGGGCCCAGTAACCCTTGCCAAGCGAGTTCACCCCACGGCCACCGGGCATGTGGCCCACATATCTCCCACCCAGTGGTCTGCTGCCCGCCCGGCACAGGAACCTAAATCCGCTCATGGTAAAGAGAGGGTGAGATCTGCTTCCCGGTGCGAGAGGACGATGACAAAGACTAGTTCCCCGGTTCAGTGTCCTTGGCGCCCTAGGCGAAGTAGAAATGCGAGGCTTCTCTGTGTCTGGAGTGCCAAGCTTTTCTCCTAGAGGATCTTAACGCATGGTTTCCAGGCTTTCAGAAACGATCTCCGTATGAGCGGCCAGAGAATCCCGGTCTTGGTTAGGAGCTCTCGTAGAGGCAATACCTCTGGAGCGGTATGCCGGCTTGGTAGGGTGACGATGCGGGGCAAGATGGCAATAATCGGACCGGGTTACAATAGATGATAATCTCCTATTTCTGTGCAGATGCGTACATGTAAGATTTGATGTGAAAGCTGCACTTCTTGTCTGCTGGGATCTTGCTAGTAGGAGACACTTGGTCCGCAGTAAAGTCGGCCGGCAAGGTCCGGTGCACCGTGGCAGGCACATCGGAATATGGGGTCATGTGATTCCCACATTTTGTCCCACGGACCGCAACTGCACTCGAACAGGGGTCCGCTACTACATTACACTGCACCTTCCCTCGGTTCCGGCACCGTGATGGAATCCAGGAACCCTTGGCGATGTGACGTCTTGACACTTGCCTAGTTTCATCCGCTCCCCATGAGAGTTTGCCGTCCCTACATACATTACGCCTTGTATGCATAACATGACTCTTAAGGGACCAACCATTTCCCGGATAGATATCAATGACGACGGGTGTTGGCATTCCCGAGTAGCCCGCGCATAAACTCTCAGACCAAACTTGAACACCATTGCCTATTACGGTCCCCGCTGCCACTTGGTTGGGAGCCTTTGCTGTTCTTGGCGATATCTCCCAGTAGTGTAATTAATCTTATTGCAAGGAATAGAAGCGGGAACGAGCGACTCCATTCTGTCGGATCTGGCTCCCGCATCCCTCTTGTCTTCTTTCGCTTGATCCCCACTCCTGACAAGGGCGATCAAGTGTGAATCCCAACAGAGCCTGTCTGGCTAAATACTCGCTCCTCCCCTCCCGTGCCGCTCTTGTTTCTTTCGTTTCTTCTTCTTTCTCTCTTTGCAAAAAGTCGAATCGATCATCGCTCTCACGTTTTCTCGGACCGGGAAAAACAGCCACCCCGCTGCTCTACGCGTAGCCTTATAACTTCCTCTGGGATCTGCTCAGCTTTTCTGCCTAAATGCTGTCACTGGCAAGGCTGGCGGCTCTGCTGCCACTGTTGACTGCTGGGTGTGCAGCCCAGTCTTTCACCATATCCGGCGGGCAGATTTTCACTCCTGGCTTCGCAGTCCTCAATGCCCCCCAACCAGGCACGCCAATGGGCGGAGGTATGTCACCGGAAAGCTAACGCAGTAGTACCCTGGGGTTCTGGGGTGGAAAGCATCTAACAATAGAGGATAGATGACCTTCACATCTCCCTCGACGTCACGGCGAACGGTAGACTGAACCTGCCGCCCTACGTTGAGGACAGTCCAAGCCAGATCAACAACATTACCATCTTCCTCTACAGTTATGAGAAGGGGAGGAACTTCACCATCACCGATGCCTCCGAGCGGCCGCTCAACATCACCGACGATGGCGTGAGCCCAGCTGGAATCATGTCGCAGGAACCCGGCAGCACTGTGAAGCATATCAACTGGAGATGGCCGGACTGCTTGGTAGGCGACGGTCAGCCACAGGACCCCAATAGCGACCGCGGTGTCTACAATGTAAGGCGGCACTCTCCTGCGTGTTTGGCCGCCCCAGGTGTCACTAACAAGAAACATAGATCTCCATTCGCCAAAACTTCCGTCTAAACGGCGAGGATCACTACACAATCTTCGACGTTCCCATCGCCGTAACCAACAGGATCGAGGACGCCGGCGATCGGCCCTCATGTGACGGCGACGGCATGTCTAACGCCATGATGGCGCCTGAAGATATCGACGTCGCTTCCGCCAACTCCATCGGCGTGCTTTTCGCCCCCGGAGATAGCATGCAGGTTGAGGTCACCCTGCCAGACGACATCCCCGAGAACGGCATCGGCGGGCAGAGGAGACCCGCTCGGCCGGAGGACGGTATCGGTGGGGCCGGAAGTTTGAGCTGGAGGAGTGGGGTGTATTGGGTGTGTCTGCTCAGCATTGGCGGCGCCTTGTTGTGGTGATGAGCTACTTGGTGGCCCTGCCTTGAATTACGGACCGGCAAGTAGGGTGTGGGATGGAAGGCGAGGTTTTAGTCCGTTATGATACCCTCCTAATGATGGCTGCGCAATGCCAGCTCATGTACAGTACAGTCTCGAAGACTTGGTAATAGAGGCCCTTCTATTAATATGAACATATTCACACAGAGCGGCACTCTCACCCAGCTCCCCGATGAGCTTGATCAAAAGCCTAACTGGCACTAATGCGGATAGAAAGTGGACTGTTTCCACTCCGTAGGACGATTCATGGGCCCTCACCCCGTCTTCGGTGATGAATGGATTATAGCAGACTATGAGCTAATAGTGAGCTAGTAGATAAGACCGTGAACCAACCTGCATCAATACTTGCGTTGGCGGAGAAATTGTCGTACGAGCCAAGGGAGCCTGCTCGTTTTAATACGGGCACCGTCGAACGGGCCAGTACCCCACGGCCAGGACGTCTTCCTCCGACTAGTAAAGACCGCTAGTGGTGCGGACTGCATGCTTCGAAGGCGTCTGCCCCGCGTTCCTGCATCTCAGCGGATTTTGAAGAAGACGAAAACCACGGCAGTCCACAGCCCCAGACTGTTGGGGATTCTTGTGTCACGCTAGCTGTTGTTCATTGACAACGAGGCTCCACGCACCCACATGAGAGTTGTCATTTGAAGAGCTCTTCGTTGTTTGGCACGTAAGATAGGCGGGGAATAAGGAACAGATATGGGAAATATGGACATGTCGCAATGACTGAGTCTCCAACATGTGAACCAGTCCTTCTGGTGACCTCCCTAGTGGATGGCGTCATTCCTAGTTGGATACCGAGAAACGTGACGGGACTGCAATGCTGTACAAGAGGCATCCTGTTAGGTAGCTGGCACCGCAGCATCAAAGTCCGGGCTCATAACTGTCTATGCCGATGAAATGACCGGGTTGCTGCAGCGAATACAGGCTCAGGCAGGACGGTGAGAGGATCAAGAAGGGCGATGGAAAGAGACGAAGCCTCCGAGTTTACAGAGCGCTATTCTTGATAACGATGGATCAAGTGAGTCCGTGTGACAGCCTTGTCGATAACTAGAATCAACATCAAATGGAAGGCGACCACAATTTGAGCATTCTGATCCGTCTGGAAAAGGAGCTGTCGTCGACCCCAGTCCGAAGCACTGTGCACCACTGTACGGGGCCGTTAAGCACGGTTGGCATGCACCTTCCAGACCACTCGCCCGTCTGACCAATGGGGTAACATCAATCCGCCAAAATTAGTGGTAACAGGAGAAGGTGTCGGCAAGGATCAGACCATTGTCCACAGTTGTCATGCCACGGAATTTGGCCTCGTCGGCTCTAAGTCATCCCGTGGACCCCGTAATAGAGCAAGCACAGCAAGCGAAGGGGCTCCCGGGCTTTGCCAGATAAATATGCTTATAACTGTGGCTCGCTGCAGTCTGGGAAGACATGGGAACTACCTTTGGTGAAGGTTTATGGCTCTTGTAGCAATTTCTCTCGAATTATTAGGACCGACTTGCACTGAGTAAGGCCGAGGAAGAGATATTGGCGGAAAGACAATCAGGGCAGGAGCGCGCTCGAATTTGGGTTTCGTCTGGGAGGCGGCGATCTGCGGTCTGAACACCGGTCACCTGGAAACAGGTGCGACAGCTAAATCGCCCGGGCTAGAGTTGGATTCCGTCTTTGCTGGTCGTACCGAGTACAATCCCCAGTACATCGTTCGGAAGGGGAAAAATCCCAGCGACAAACTTTAGATCGTCGACAACTCCCTGAGAGATTCCAACTGCCCTCCAAGTTGCTCTACCTACGATTTCCCACTTCGAATTGCTCTGCGCGAAACAAGGGATCAGTTGCCCGCCACTGATTCACGATCCGGTCTACTCCCAGAACCCGAAATCCTTCGCTCCCAGACAGCCAGCCGGGTGTCGCGCAACTCCCCGCCTTCTAGATTCCCGCCCCTCCTCACGAAAGCCCCCGTCCGTCGCGCAGTTTCCCACCGTTGTATGCCCTCGGTCGCCCGACAATCGCGCTGCGCAGGTCGCTGCTAGAGACCGGAGATACCGGACCATCTGTCTCTTTTCTCAAGATCCCCATAACATGGCCCCCGGTGTGCTCAATTCAGACGCCGACATGGAGGAGCAGCGGCAGCAGCAGCAGCAGCCGCAGGCGGACGGCGAGACCCGCCAACAACAACAAGATGCCGCCACGCTGGACACCACCATGGACGCTTTAGCCAGGTTCAGGAGCCTGCCGCTGCCGCCTTCTGAATGCCAGGTCTGCGTTGTCGGTGCGGGTCCCGCCGGGTTGATGCTGGCTACCAATCTCGCCCGGTTCGGGATCAAGGTCATGGTGATCGATGACAGGGCTGACCAAACGCCCGTTGGGAGGTAAGTCGTTGTAAATTTCTGGATCAGCGCAGCGCGCAACCCAAAATACTGACAGCAATCGCAGAGCCGACGGATTGCAACCAAAAACGATCGAGACGTTCCGACAGATGCGCCTCGCCGATCCTCTACTACAGCGAGGCGTTCGCGTTTATGACATCTCCTTCTGGCGCAGCACAGCCGAGGAGCCTCTGCACCGGCTCGGCCGTGAAGTACATTATCCCCCGATCATCGATGTTCTAGACCCATATATCCTGCTTGTCCATCAGGGCATGGTGGAGAGCCTGTTCATCAAGGACATGAGGAAGCGAGGAGTCGAGGTGCGCAGAAACACGGCATTTGAATCGTATAATGTGCCGGAGGACAAGACGCGGCCCTTGCAGGTCAACTGCCGGACAAACGTAACACAGGACCGCAGGACTATCCACACTCAGTACCTTATAGGATGTGAGTTTTCCTCGTAGCGGCCCTCCGTCTCTAGTCCATCCCTTACCATACTTGGCCCGGGGCACACCCGCTAAATTCTCACATTTGTCTAGGCGACGGTGCGCATTCAAAGGTACGGAAGAGCATTCCCGATGCTCGCCCCGTCGGCATGTCGCAAGCCGCCATCTGGGGTGTGCTCGACGGAGAGCTGATCACGAATTTCCCCGACATCTGGTCAAAGACCCTTGTCAACTCCAAAGAGCACGGTTCGATTCTCATCGTTCCTCGAGAGCGGAATATGACGAGGTTGTATATTGAGCTCAAGCAGCTGGGACACAAGTCCGACCGCCGAGAGCTCGGACAGGAGTTCATCATGCAGCAAGCGAAGAAGATTATGGCGCCATATGAGATAAACTGGAAGTACCTCGAATGGTTTGGACGATATCAAATCGGCCAGAGGGTAGCGGGTCGCTTCGCCGACACCCATTTGCGTGCGTTCCTAGCGGGTGACGCCAGTCACACGCACTCGCCCAAATCTGCCCAGGGAATGAATACGTCAATGCATGATGCCTGGAACCTCGCGTGGAAACTCAACTTTGCCGTGAGAGGCTTGGGCAAGCCCAACTTGATGGAGAGTTACGAACAGGAGCGGCGGAAAATTGCGTTGGACCTCGTCAACTTCGACTACGAACACGCGTACCAGATTGCCGGTGGCGACGCCGTGGCCATTGCTGAGAGCTTCAAGACAAATATCCGGTTCATGTCCGGCATCGGCGCGGAGTATGGCGAGAGCGCCATCAACAAGCCGATGGACCAGGTTTGGGCGATGGGTGATGTAAAACCCGGGTGCCTACTACCGCCAGCCAAGGTCACCCGGTACATCGACTCGAATCCGGTCGACGTCCAGCTGGACATTCCGATGCTCGGACAGTTCAGGATCTACCTGCTTATGTGGGACGTCCAGCAAGCGGGCCCGTTCCTACAGACCTTCTGCCAAGCCATCGCATCCAGGAACTCCTTCATCAGCCAGCTCTCCGCGGCGGCGAGCGTTTCGTACGCGACGCAGCCCCGCCTCCCCGCGCCAGAGGATATCTATCAACGGCCGGAGCGGTATACCGCCGTTAGCCACCTCTTTACTTTTGCCTTGATCAGTAAGTTGTGCTCCATCTCCCGGCAGACACGGCCAATGTCTGCCTGGCCCCTGAGAGGAGACAGACAAGGTTCCTAACAATCGCAATGTAGCAACGATGTCACATCGTACACACGATAGCCCAAATTTTACCAAGATGTCCGACGATAAATCTCAAATTAAAATTAGATTCTTTACC
>JAXQGT010000630.1:0-10197 GCA_037040375.1 Basipetospora sp. M8501
TTCCTTAAAAAAAAATCCCCTACGCTAAACTGCACTAATGTTACCTGCCGGAGATCTGCAAGCCATTTTCTCGCCCAGGCCGGAAGACGAGCCCCACTCCCGCCCGCTCCTCGCGGCGCTTGATGCCAAATAGAGGAAGGAGGTTAGAGGGGGGCAACGCCAAGCCGCTCCGACCGCCGTGATAATGTCGTCCTGGTGATCCTCCCATTTCCTTCTCCTCCACCCTGCCGGAGCATCATTGCACCAGCGCAGTTTGGTAGTCGGGTTTAGTACTGCGTACGCAGGCGATTCTTGTATGTAAGTTAGTGTAAGAGGGCAGGACTCCAGATTATAGCGACGGGGGACAACCGCGCATATAGAGGAATTACTTGTTGGCCTCCTGTTGAAGAACTAAAATCTTGTTCAGTGCAAGGTCTTGCAAGGAGGTCTTTCGGATCCTCGGCGCCGGAAGAGTTCCTCCCCCCCAACGCCACCCGCCCCAGTCTGCAGTCATCAATATTCAACATCAATGATCAATGTACAATCTGACATCGGTATCCGACAGGGAGGCGCCCGTCATTGCCGTCCTTCCACTCTCGTTATCATCTACCTTCCGAATAGAGGTAATTACCCCAGTGTTAGCGCGCCTTTCGAGGCTTGATAATGTGTGCAGCGTTGTACGTGATATGGGGTCGCTAGAAGGACATACGGATCCTACGAGTACGAGTAGTCTGATCTGATGCGAGCGTGCGCATACCCCAGAATCAGTGCTCAATTGCCATACAACATGGAGACGGAAATAGGAAGAAAACCCGGGGTCCCATGCAGGTGCACCATTGCGCATGGATGGGTGTTACCTTATTCGAGATCGAAATGCCTCGGCCGTCCCCGGCCCAAGCATCCGGGTCCTTTTGACATCCAACGATACTGTAACAGTTGACAAGGATCTAAGTGACAACCCGTACACTACTTCTTATTCCGGGTGGGAAATAGCAAGTGTAAGTGTATACACTACACACTGCAATCGACGCATCTAGCGACCCGGCGTTTCCTATCGCCTCTCCCCACGATACGGCTCCGCGCTTTACCCACTACGGGCCCTTCCCCGCCTCCTCCCACCCACTGTCATGCATTACAATTCATCATTTGCCTCTGTAATCTCCAACGCGATCGGCGGTCTTCAGTAGAACCGGGGGGCCCGGTGGTTCGTACATGTACCCACTACCAAACAGGCGGCGCCGCAGGGAGAGAGTGAGAGATGGGAGGCGCCCTTCCAAACGGGGCCATTGTGCCGAAAAAGAACATGGTGCGCTAGAAAACAGAGAGAGTCCAGGGGCGCGGAGTTCTGCGTGGCCACGGCAAATAAGCTCGCGTAGCTCAACCGACGGTGTCACTCGCTACTTTCATTACCGCAAACTTATACATGGACGCCTTTTTCAACTAGCTTCACCTAGTTACTGCGACATCGGGTTCCTGCCTCTTATTACCAATCCCCAACTGGGAATGGCTCATGACTGAAGTCGCCTCGGGGTCCCCTCCAATCTATGGATGTGTGACTCGTGCTGGGGTTAAAGGAATGAATGGGCTAGCTCCGGGTTCCCCGCTCCCCTCCGCCGCATATTTATTATATCGAGCCCATCACTCCCTCCCACAACTGTTTCATGACACCGAGACTTGTCTGTCCATATACGCACAAGTCCTGGGGAACCACTGCCCTCTTCGTCGTCGTCGGCGTAGTCATCTCTTCCACTCCTATTCCCATCCTCCCTCCCACTCTCTTAATAACTACCCCTACCCCCAAGGAGGATCATTCATTAAAGTCCGCACACAGGACTTGGGAATACGGACCATACCAATAGGAACGCCCTCTGTGCTCCTCACACAATGAGCTCCGCACGCCCACAAGACACAGCGGACATCGCGCCGCCCAGCGCCCCCGCCGCGGACGTGACGCCGGCCGCCGAGAAGGAGATTCTCGCCGGCAACAACTCCATCAGCGACGTGGACGAGAAGTACCCGCACCCGCCCAACTACGACTCGTCGTCAGCGTCGGCGTCGGAGGAGGACTATGACGACAAGCCCACCGAGGAGGAGCTCAAGACGCTCCGCCGTGTACCGGCCGCCATGAACTGGAGCATCTTCACAATTGCCTTCGCCGAGCTGTGCGAGCGCTTCTCGTACTACGGCTCGTCCGTGCTGTACACCAACTTCGTCATGAGGCCGCTGCCCCCCGGCTCCAACACCGGTGCCAGCCACGGCACTTCGGCGAGGATCCCCGGTGCGCTGGGTATGGGTCAGAAGGCGGCGCAGGGCATCTCCCTGACGAACATGTTCTTCGCCTACATCACCCCTCTTCTCGGGTACGTGCCTCTCCTTTTTTTTGGATTGATGAACACCCCCCATCTACCGTGCTGTGACATACTAACTTCCCTTTGTCCTCCAGAGCCTACGTTGCCGATGCCAAACTCGGCCGTTACGTCACCATCCACATCGCCATTGCCATCTCGACTATTGCTCACGTGATCCTGGTCGCCGCATCGTCGCCCGCCGTCATCGTCAAGAGGGACTCCTCGCTCGCCGCCTTCATCATCGGCATGCTGGGTCTCTGCCTGGGCACCGGTTTCTTCAAGGCTAACATCTCCCCGCTGCTCGCCGAGCAAAACACCGACACGCGCCTCCGCGTCGAGGTGCGCAAGGGCGAGCGCGTCATTGTCGATCCTGCCGTCACTAACACGCGCATCTTCCTCTACTTTTACTTCGCCATCAACATCGGCTCCGTCGCCGGCCAGATCTCCATGGTCTACGTCGAGAAGTACGTCGGCTTCTGGCTCGCCTTCCTCCTGCCCACCGTGCTCTTCCTCATCGCGCCCATCGTCCTCTGGTCGAACAAGAAGCAGTACAGGCTCTCGCCGCCGACGGGATCCGTCCTGTCCAAGTGTCTGCAGATGTTCAACTACACCATGAAGAAGTCTGGCTACTTCAAGAAGGTGAACTGGGACCATGCGCGGCCCTCCAAGGTGCCCGCTGAGCAGCGCCCCTCTTGGATGACGTACGACGACGCCTGGGTCGACGAAGTCCGCCGCGGTCTCCTCGCCTGCAAGGTCTTCATCTTCCTCCCCATTTTCCATCTTGCTTGTAAGTATTCACCTGAAATTTCCCCCAGTTACCGTGTTCTTTGGACTATATGATTTCATTATCCAAAATTGTGGGCGCGGTCGCGGACCCACTTTTTTCGTGTCCCGCCATCATCACCGAAAACACCAACACCACCATCTCACGATGCATTTTCTTCGCATACTTTCAAACTTCAACGAACGTTCGCTAACATCCTGTGACAATCAAGATAATCAAATGACTGCCAATCTAACCGCGCAAGCTGGCATGATGGAACTTCATGGAGTTCCAAACGATATCATTCAGAACCTGAACCCCATCTCCATCCTCATCATGGTTCCTATCCTCGACCGTGTCGTGTACCCTGGGTTCCGCAAGATCGGGTTCAACTTCACTCCCATCAAGAAGATGACTGTCGGATTCTTCTTCGGCGCCGCCGCTATGGTTGCCGCCGCCGTCATGCAGCACTTCATCTATCAGAAGTCTCCCTGTGGCGACAATGCCAGCGAATGCGACTCCCCAGCTCCGATTAATGTGTGGGCGCAAGTAAGTGGCTCCTCATGATGTGATTTGTTGTTTGTGGTATAGAGTTGGTCACTGACATCATTTCTCTCTCTCAGTCGTGCCCTTACATCCTCATCGGTATCTCGGAGCTCTTGACCAATGTCACCTCGTACGAGTACGCCTTCAACAAGGCCCCCGAGAACATGAGGAGCTTGGTCATGTCCGTCAACCTCTTCACCTCGGCGTTCGCCGCCGCCGTCGGCCAGGCCTTCACGCCCCTCTCCGGCGACCCTCTCCTGGTGTGGAACTACACCACCGTTGCCATCATCGCCTTCCTTGGTGGTATTGGCTTCTACTACTGCTTCCACCACTACGACGACAAGGAGGATCACCTCAAGATGTTGAAGAAGTCCGAGTTCATCGGCAAGGTTGAGCCCAACGCCGTGGGCGCGCAGGCCGACTCCCAGGCGAGGCACAGCCAGGATCTCAAAGCTTAATCATTCCAGTTGGCCGATACATGTACAATCTTTTTTTTCTTCTTTTTGCGCTACAGCATTGTTTTGTCGTTCTGCGGTCTCTCCGGAGCAGTACTCTAGTTTGATGGGTTCAGTTCATGTTATGTTGCATGGTGCGGGTGTGCTCCGCGTTGATTCTAAGAGGAGCTCCCGATAGAAGACGTCGAAGCATCTGATGATACCTCATAAGATAGTAAAGCGAGAATTTTTAACAATCACCTTTTTCTGCCTCAACAACCTGCAATGTGATGACTGTGAGATGGACTTGTCCCCTGCGAACTGGCATTAAACCTCCATATTCTGCTGTTGACTTCAAAAAAGAAAGTCTACTATTTCCCCCGTATCACAAAATGGTGGGTAATCCCGTACCAATTGTTCTCCGCCTTTGCGCCGGCAGATGGTCCGGTGACAGAGGCCGGTTGCCGCCGATGCCTTCGGATCCGATTACATAAGATTCCGGTCACTGCCCGGTCCGGGATTCCGGGGGCCACTCCCGTCTCGGCAGCCGCCATTGCTACTGCGCTCAGTGCACGTGCGACAGCATTGAACGTTGGCGTTTGGGTCAGATCGACCTGTATGTTCTACCGCACATTTTAATACCCAGAACATTGAAGTATATAGTGGTTTCCGTCACCCTTTTGTGATGATGCTGGCCAGGTTTATTATCGCGCTGTACCTTCACTTCAAATACTCGTGACACCGTTACTGCTGGACTGTTCTCACCCAAGCTTAGTATGAGAGAGGAAAACATCAACGATGGAGGCAAGCGGCTAACCCCCAATTGCCCGTCCATATTTGCGGATACGCTATTGAAGGTCACGCTCCCGAATGTAAATCTTTCCCGCCAGAGCTATCCCGCATTGTGCAATCATCGGAAAAGCGCTATTCCGGGGAGGAGATACTTTCAGTAATCACTCTTCCTTCAGTACATTAACTTTCGCCTTTATAGGTGCATAGCTTTTGAAATCTGCGAAACCCGGGAGAGATTGGCACGGCGGCTCTGGGTACTTTACCAGTGGGCTCGGATCCAATTCTCCCCGCTTCCAGGGTTCGACAGCTCCCACGATACAAGCAAAGGGATTGAAAAGGGATTGACTAAGAAAATAAAATCAATAGTAACAGCTAGCTCATTAATTCGCTCTTTTTGTATAAACGGCAGCGTGACCCTCATCTTATAGTCGCATGGGAATGGAATAAGTTGCATCTCGTGCCAAGGCGGGCGATATCATCCTTAAGAGCGGCCAGATATTAGAAAACCTGATTTATGCGGTCCACAATCCAATCTCAACATGAATTTGGCGAAGAACACCAGAAAGAGCAAAGAGGACAGGAAAGGGCGAGAAAGAAAGGGGGGCGAAGCCAAGAGTCAAGTAGTAACCTTGACATTGATCTGAGCGGGCATTCACATGGTGCCCGAGCATAGGACAAAAACACAAACGGCGCAAGATTTGGGGACTCGATGATAAAAATATTTCCAGGGGTCAGATCTTCAATTGAGTTGGCTTCCAGAAGGATGCTAACCCCGTTTCGACAACGAGCGGCGCACGGGATTGGCGGATCTTCGGATCTCCAGCAGAGCCCCCGCATTGTGTTGTGGTGTTCTCCACTTACCCCGATTAGAAGCCAATCTCTTCCCGTCTTTCCGGGACCGATTCCTCCGTCCCCCTGCACACACACACCAATAGAAGCGAACTTCTCCACACCACGCATAACAACAAGAGTTGGAGAGGACGGATTAAGCATTGTTCCCTAGATTTTGGGGGGGAACAAAGCCATGACGCAGGAGACTAGGAAGCCTATCCGATAATTGCGATAGATGGGCTGGCCAGCCCATTCCCCTTCGAGATGGCCGAGTTGCAGCGAGGGAAGGCACTCAGGTCCCATCGTCTTGGCTCAATGTCGCTAATATCCTACCGAACTCCAGTTCCACCTGTCATTCATCTATCTCGTACTCACACATACGACCCTACGGGTTGTGTAGTGTAATACAGCCCGTGCTGTAGGCCTCCACCCGCTGCAACGGGACGCTGCATTGCTACGGCCTACTCGTGTCCCTTCCTATTTTGATTGAAGCGCAAAGCGCAAGCGGATCCTGGGCTGTTGGAGAAAATTGGAGAATAGAGGAAGATGAGATGAACTGGGGGTGAATAAAGCGCAAAGGCAGTGAAAGCCAAGCCGACTAAACAAATCAGATCAGATCCAACGGAAGCAAAGCACAGCACGCCTGGTGCTTGGCTTCATTTCCACAGCCCAGAATCTTGATTGTGGGTGATTATAGCCCCGTATTATTGTCTAGTCCCGTCGGAAGCGACGATGCCTCTTCCGAACCTAGCTCCTTCCCCAGGACTGGTGCTACTTGCGCACTCGCACTCGTGGGTCATCGTCATACTCGTACCAGTACTGGCCCCGTGCCCCTACCCGGGCCGCACCTGCCCCTTGGCATGAACCCGCCCGGGGGAGGGAAGGAAATACCGATCAATTATATAAGGATAAGCTTATTTCCCTCCCTACGTCCACTTGAACCCCAGGATCTCCTCGGCACCTCCACTTCCACCTTTCAGTCGGCGTCTCAACTCTCAAACCGCTCGCTCGCTCGCAGAGAACAACCGAAGCCTTAACTTGCCTTCGCTTGTCTCTAGTTCCAACTGATTCGCTGTTCCGTCCGCTCCTTTCACACAGACACATCTACCATCATCATGTCGGCCAAGCGCGTCCTCCTCGCCGCCACCATGGCCGCCGCCGCCATGGCTGCCGATACCGTCGCCTCGTACGAGGGCAACCCCTTCGACGGTGTCTCCATGCTGGTGAACCCCTACTACAGGAACGAGATCCACGAGCTTGCCCTCCCCCAGATGAGCGGCAGCATGGCGAAGAAGGCTGAGATGGTCGCCGATGTCCCCACCTTCCAGTGGCTGTAAGTGCGCTTTCTAAATCATCCCCTCACTCTCTGTTCCATCGATGGGAGATTCCCCGAGCAAGGAAGAAAGACTCTCTGACATGGCTACCTCACAATAGCGACAAGATCGAGAAGCTGGAGCTCTTCTCTGAGACTCTGGCTTGGATCCGGGAGCAGAACGAGGCCGGTGCCGAGCCCCCGATCTCCGGCAACTTCGTCATCTACAACTTCGTACGTCGAGAACATAGAACCTTCTCCACATTATCCACTCATTCCATTGCTAACTCCAACCCCAGCCCAACCGTGACTGCTCCGCCAAGGCCAGTGCTGGCGAGCTTCTTCTCGCCGAGGACGGTCTCGAGAGGTACAAGACCGAGTACATCGACCCCATTGTTGAGCTCGTCCAGGAGTACTCCGACATCCGGATCATGTTCGTCTATGGTACGCACCCCATACCAACCTCGCATAATCCCAGAAGCAGAGCACTATCAGCAGCAAATGCTAACTCGGAAACACAGAGCCCGATGGCTTGGCCAACCTGATCACCAACACTGGTGAGGGTGCCCCCGAGAAGTGCAACGAGTCCGCGGATGCGTACATCGAGAGCACCGTCTACGCCCTGTCGGCTCTGGACTTCGAGAACGTCGCCATCTACATTGACGCCGGCCACGCCGGGTGGCTCGGGTGGCCTGGCAACCTCAACACCACCGCCACCGTCTACGGTGATATCTACAAGGAGGCCGGCTCGCCCAAGGCTGTTCGTGGTCTTGCGACCAACGTCAGCAACTACAATGGGGTAAGTCATCTCAGTCCCCTGACCCCGAGATCCCATTGATCGGTTTGAGATCAAGGAACAGGGAAAACAACCCAGAGAAGCAGGCCATAGCTAACCATACCACCACAGTACAATCTCACCGTCGCCCCCAACTTCACCGACCCCAACCCCAACTGGGACGAGTCCAAGTACCACGCTGCCCTCGCTCCCTTCCTCGAGGAGAACGACTTCCCCGCTCACTTCGTAAGTCTTTGGCCCCGTTCCGACTTCCGGTTGATCAAGTCAACTAACAGCCCGCCCAAACAGATCTACGACTCTGGTCGCTCTGGACAGCCCGATGTCCGTGAGGAGTGGGGTCACTGGTGTAATATCAAGGGCGCTGGCTTCGGCATCCGTCCCTCTGCTGATACGCCGACGGATCTACTCGACGCTTTCGTCTGGGTGAAGCCCGGTGGTGAGGGTGACGGCACCAGCGACGAGGAGGCGGTGCGCTACGATGAGATGTGCTCGTCCAAGTCGAGCTTCATCCCTGCCCCCGAGGCCGGTTCGTGGCACCAGGAGTACTTTGAGATGCTCATCGAGAACGCCAACCCCCCCTTCGGCAAGGACGAGTGCGTCGCCAAGAAGCGGAAGGCTAAGAAGGCCAAGAGGGCCACCAAGGCTTAAGGTTCGTGACGCCAGCCACGGGCAAAGGGGGATGAGCGACTGTTGTTTATAATAGAGGCTAGAGGCTTGCATGTACATATACCTAGGCTGCCGAAGTGAGGAGGAGGTGACCGGGTGAATTTAGGTGGAGATAGACGGCGGAGGGGAGTCCTCGCCAGACCTTTTTTCAGTTTCCATGTATATATCTTCCGAAATCAATCGGGATTTTAATCCGCTCGTGTCATTGTTGAACAATCTCTGATTGTTGAGAATGTGCTGATACGAGTGACCCCGGGCTGCGGCTGACCGGTCTCGGGCTAACGGCTCCTCCGATGTCCAGTCGGGGCAGGAGTGGGCCATCCCGGGATGCTCCGCCGCCGGTTCCGTATAATCAGCACAAGCCGAGGTCCGGGCGGGGCCTGTCCAATGGATACGAACACTAAAAAAATCCGACTTATATCATGTTGACAACTTACTGCTGTATTAATCGTCTATTCATGGAACCTGCCTGTTCTACGTAGCCGACTTAGTTCGAGCGTTGACTCATGAGTGGTTTGTGCCTAGAATCATCAATCCCATCGTGAACATGAACTTGAGGGCCGTGGTGACGGGCGGTCTTCTACGACTCGTGCAAAAGAAGTATCCCTACACATATCATCTTAATAAATCAGCGGAATGATACGATATTGCAATTTGTTGGAACGATTTTTTTTAGTTAATTCCACCCCTCGAAGACTGCGGCACACATACCGTCCTTATTCTTACAATACATCTTCAGATATGAAATGTGAACCACCTGCACACCTGTAACCACCCTCTTGTCTGATCCACGCATATCCCATCGGACACAACCCCATCTCGGTCAGCCTGGCCTTCTTCGCCGCTTCCTCCTCCCTCCTCTTCTCCTCCTCAATTAACTCATCGAGGATCTTCTCCCTCAGCTCGTCCGAGGCTTCCGCTGCGACTTGGCGCTTCAGGTCTTGGTAGTGTTGCTCCCTGGCCGCCTCTACTTGCTTGTCGAGCTCGAGCTGCGCCCAGACTTCGTCCGAAACTCCCGCGTCTCTTTTGATGACGGACCCCGAAGAATCGTGTTGCTGTGTCTTTTCTTGCCTTTTGGGGGGCAACGAGGGAGGTGTAGGCACACCAATCTCCTCGGGAGGGGGCTTGGCAGCTGTGTTCGTGCTGCTCGTGCTGACAGAGGCAGTAGGGGCTCGAGGTATAGGGGGCGGATCTCGAGGCTGCATCTGACCGTGCAAGTTGGCTGCTCGGAGGATACTCTCTACCGGGGTCTTCACCGCCTCCCTTTCCCGGCGCTCATCATACATTGCCGCGAACTCTTCAAGGACGACCTGTTCAGAAACTATTAGGTCACCGCCATCCAGACCCGACGCCTCGTTCAAAGCCCTGCCAAAGACGCGCTTGACCAGCGTCTCCACGTCCCTTGCGTTTGCCCAGCTCTTCAGCTCTGAGAACTTGCGGAGGCCTTCCAGGAGCTCGTCTCTGAAGCCCGTTGACATGTTCTCGAACGTGCGTAGGTCCAAAATGGCAGAACGGGCTTTCACATCAAACGACTTCTTCCTTTGCTCAAGTCTGCTGGTCAACAAACTCAGTGATTCCTCCGCGGTCAACATATTAAACGGGATGGTCTCCGGGAAGCGACTCGATAAGCCCGGATTCGCCCCGAGAAGCCTGTTGATGTCATCATCGTAGCCCATGAAGAAAAAAGTAACACAATTAAGTCATTTGATTATTTAAAAGTGGATGAACAA